>JAVJIF010011742.1:0-179743 GCA_038442645.1 Agave tequilana | reverse complement strand
TTTTTTTTTTTTTTTTTGCAATGCATGACTGCGACCGAGGTCGCAGTTTATTAAAAAACAAATTAGCTTTTTATTCCCTTATAATTTTTAAATAATCATTGGTCTAAAGTGTTTAATTTTTCTTCCTACGTAGGTAAACAACAGATACAAGTTCGTCCTCTGAGATCAAGCATAAAACCAATGTGCTAGTGAATAAGAAGAAATTTAAAAAAGTACATACAGTGTATAATTAAAATGTATGCTACTAACACATGTACTGCGACAAATGTAACAGCTGCGACCTGCGACCAAGGTCGGAGCTGCGACCAAGGTCGCAGTTTATAATAAAATGTATGCTCCTAACTCATGTACTGCGACTAAATAATATACTGCGACTAAGGTCGCAGTTTATAATTTTTTGTTATATTTTAAATTCATTTTGTATTTGATAAATTATTTTTTTCTTGCCGCAGCACGGTGTTGTAAATAAAATTGAAGATCTGGAAGGGTCATTTCATCAAGCAGAAGCTGTTGAAAAACTGGACAGCTGACGTTTCAGTACATGTTCTTCCGATCAATCACAACATAGTGCCGACGAGTAGGGATTTCACGACCTTGCTGGTATTCGATTGCTCCACAGAAGAGTGATTTTTTTTCAACTCTTTGGTCCCAGCTGACAAAAAAGGTAGTATAACAAAGCTTTACCAAAGAGATGCAAGAATAATGGTGAGTTGAAATTTAATTTTGATTACTGGAAACTTGCAATTAATTTGATTAATACTAATTTTTGTTCCTATTGACATTGCAGAAAGAAAGATTATTAGAGATTTTTGAGATTCATTCCAAAAAAAATGAGAAAAATTAAAATAAAATACGCAAAATGCCCCCAACAAGCAAACAGGTATATAAATTTTTGACATCTATTTCATTTCATATTTTCTACTTTTTTTTAGTACAAAAACTAATTCATTTAATGATTGCTCTATGGAAATTTCAGTGTTGATTGCGCTATATATGCACAAGTACATGGAAAGCATAGCGTCTGGCTATCATCTATCAGCTGCTGATGCTGTTACGGTTGCTGGTGTACAGAAACTAAGAAGTGAGCTGCATACATGATACTTGCAGATGTAGAGAAGAGTGGGATGAAGAAACAGACATTATACGACATACGACATATGAAAGACTGATTCTCCGTGCAAATTATTGATATACCACAATTTTTTTTATAAATGTAAAAAATATTTCAAGTGCAATTCATGCATAATTTTTTTGTTGTAATTATTTAATTTATACACAGTTCTATACATTTATATATTATAAGTTCCATTGATATTTACAGTCTTCATTTGTTACAACTTGCTTTTACTATTGCGTACTGATTTTAGAAACAAACAGCCTTCAGTAATTGTGTTAATCAACAACAACACTGCGACCTTCGTCGCTATGCGTGTTAATATTAAGGAAACACCTACCTAACGTACAGCGATAAGTCTTCACCATCTCAAAATTCTAAAAAGAAGGTTGCGACTTTAGTCGCAGTTGATAGCCGCAGTCTTAGTAAAATACAATGCGACTTTGGTCGCAATTGATGGCGGCAATGTTTTAATCAAACAACAACACTGCGACCTTGGTCGCTAGCGTGTTAATATAAAGGAAACACCTACCTAACGTACTGCGACCTAAGTCGCAGTACATGTAGTGCGACCCTAGATTGCAGTTGTTGGCCATCTTTATCAATAACAACACTGCGACCTGATCGCAATTAACCATGTACACTGCGACCAAAGTCTCTGACTACATTATGTACAAAAAAAATTAAACTATAAAGTAGAATTTTGTAGCATTAAACTTTAAAGTACAAGTACATACAAAATAATACAGTAGAAATCAAAGATGATAATAAATCTGATTATAATTACACGCCAGTGTCAGAATGCGACTAAATCTCTCTGTAGGCTGTCTAAAAATCACCAAGACAAGCCACCAAAACACAGAGATCCAAGATCCAGGCGCAAGGCTAAATGTGACAATCAAGACGCGAGAGATAGCCCGCGTCTCAGCATCAAGGCGCGTCAGCCCGAAGCCCGCGTCTCAGCATCAAGAAGCGAGAGATAGCCCGCGTCTCAGCATCAAGGCGCGTCAGCCCGAAGCCGCGTCTCAGCATCAAGCGCGTCAGCCCGAAGCCGCGTCTCAGCATCAAGACGCGTCGGCTCGACACCCACGTCTCGGTTTGCAACTACCCCGATTATGGCGCCATCCGCCGCCCCATGTAGCGGGGAAGTTGGCCCTCATCGTGGAGCACTTTTAGGGGCACGATCACCCCTAAAAACCCTATAAATAGTCCCGTCACTATTGAAGGAGGGTCGACAATTATCGGAGGAAGGGCAGACAACAACAAGAGAGGACGACGACGATTATCGGGTAAAAGAGAGATCATCGACAGAGAGAGAGAAACCCTTCAGCGAGCTTACTGAGTACTAGCCGCTCTTCGCCTACCTCCTCTTCTAGAGTTTTGGTAGACGGAGCTGAGTTACTCCCTCTACCGACCGAAGAGAAGATCCCCGACGGTCCAAACAGTCATCCGGTCAACGGAGAACAAGATTCACTCTCCACCGCCACACGAAGAACCCAGCACTAAACAAAGGGGGAATTCAAGATTCAATATTCCCCCTCCCTTGTAACCGGAAGATTAAGCCGGCTGTAATCTTTTCCATCTGATTCCAGGAAGCGTTACACCAGCCACCCCCTCTCCGTGTCAAACAAGAGATGGCGACTCCGCTGGGGACTACTTTCGTCACTGACGAACAGATCGTGGCGCAGGATGATGTTCTCCGTAAGGGGAAAGATGGTCGAAACACTCGTTGTCGAGTTCGACCAGGCGAAGTATGAAGAGTTCCTCTCTTCTGGCTCCAAGAGCCCAAAGACCCGCGTCTGCCGCAGGGTCTCAACTGAAAAGCTACCCGAAGCCCAATCTGAGGCTCTGCCGGGTGCCGATGCCCACTGTGCCAAGACGGTTCACACGCCAACGCCTCCCAGAAGGCCCGCGTGACCTCGGCACTGCTGTTGCGATCAACCGCGTCGCACAGAACACACGCGCCAACGCCTCCCAGAAGGCCCGCGTGGTCCCAGGCACCACTGCTGCTGCGATCAACTGCGTCGCGCAGAATACCCGCGTCAACGTCTCTCAGGAGACCCGCGTGGTGAACACTCTTGGTTCTATAAACCAGGATGTTGTTTGTTTCTCTCCACCTCCTCGACGCAACCGGAATGCTGAGCGTCGACAGAGGAGACGCGCGCGTCAACTCCAAGTCGGAACCGTTGGTTGTCTGACTGGGGGTGGACGCGGCGTACAATCTGATGCCTTGCCCGCACCTCGTCCAGTGCGTGAGATCCGCGTTTGACGACCCAAACGCGAGACCCCTCAAGTTGAGTCCTCTGAGGACCAACTCATCAAACGCCAGGGTGAAACCTCCGCGTCTTTTCAAACGCAGGAAGTACACACTCATAGGCGTGGGGCCCAGCAGCCCACTCTCTCTCAAGCAACTCTGCCTAAACGCATCAGGCAGCAACGCGAGACTCGCGCGCGCGTCATACAGCCGCGTCATGAGAGCCGCGTCCCTGAAGTCTGCGTCCAGGCTGAACAGCACATGACTGTCTCCCGTCTTCGACGTTGCGAGACCAGTCTCTTTAATCCCCCTCCCACGGATTTGAGGGATTATTTGACAAGGAAAAGAAGTGCCAATCAAGCCACTTCGTCATGCTGCTGTCAGCAACTCATCCATATGCTCTCTGGATGCCATTATGGTCAGGCGTGCACCAGCAGTCCTTAATCAGACAGCTGACCCTGATTCCCCCGTCAGCTAAAAGAAGACGCTCCCACAGGAGGAGAACCTTCTCAGATGTTGAATACCCGGAGCTTACTGCAAATATGACTAGCAGAAGCAAGGGAAAACAACCAATGGTCAACTCAGAGGAATCTGACTCTGAGCCGGAGGGGGTGTATCAACACACTCGCACCCGGACAGGGGCCATTCCCCCAATTGACTATAATGCCTTAGCCCGCGGCATTAGAATGGGTGATTCTCACTCTGCTATAGTGGAGTCGCAGGCTTCAAACTCTTCCGTCGAGAAGGAGGCTTCCGCCTACATGGCAGACACTCCTGAGGAGACGGCCAGGCGTTTAGAACAGACGCAGAAGCACCAGATGGATATAATCGCCTCTCAACAGAGATCCATTGACTCCCTTAAGCATATGCTTGAGAAATTGCTTGAAGAAAGAGCGAGATCTCCTCCTAGACGGCCGAAGGGGAAAGGGAGAAAGGGAGGAAGCCCACCCTCCGAACCTTCCGACGAGACACGACGATCCACCTCGGATGTGTCCAAGCCCTCGTCGCAGGCAAGAAGCGACCAAGACCAGGAGAAGACTCATGCTAAGAGGATGAGTCAATTGGAACGACGCCTCGAGGCCCTTGCCAATCGCAAGGACCTCCAAGAAGCTGGAGTGGTCCGGCCCTATCCGGCTGAGTGGGACTTAGTTCCATACCCTCCTAAGTCCAAGGCTCCAACTCTCCAAGCATTCGACGGGAAGGGGTCACCCAACCAGCACATCTACTACTTCAAATCCCAGACCGGGAATGTGGTAGATAATGACGCCATCCTGGCGCGACTGTTCATCGGCACCCTGAAAGGGTTGGCTTTTGAGTGGTTTATGAAGCTCCCGGAGGGTTCTATCAAGAACTGGGGGGATCTAGAGAAGCTGTTCTTGACACGCTTCTTCGAAGATGACTCCGAAGTCACAATGCCCACCCTTTTAGCTACCAAACAGCGGAGAGGGGAGTCCGTCAAATCTTTCGTGGAAAGATTTCGGAACACGGCACTCCGGTGCCCAAGCGGTATGACCCAGGCCACCCTGGTGGAAACATGCCGCCACAATCTCCAAACCTCACTCCTTGCTCAAATAGGAGTTGCTGAAAGCCGCACCTGGAAGCAGTTAGTCCAACAGGTGAACAGGCTGAGGAGATTGTTGCCCGTGTCAAGGCAGAGGAAGGCAAGCTGCGGCCGGAAAGGTCGACAAGGCGTGCACCGGCACCAGACACCTCCCTCCAGACGAAGCGGAAGGATAATTTGGCGACGGAGACCAAATCTCCCACCAAACCTCAAACAGGCAGGGCAAGTGGCTCTTCAAGCCAGCCACGCCCCAACAAGCAGTATTCCTTCAAGGAGGAACACGTCGATTCGCTCTTCAAGCTACTCAACAAGAGCAATCGACTGAAGCTCCCTGAAATTAGACGCCCGGAGGAAGTCGGCAAGACCGACAATCCCAACTACTGCATGTACCACAGGATGTTGGGACATCCTACCAAAAGCTGCTACGTCTTCAAAGACATCCTTCAGGCTTTGATTGACGCGGAGGTGCTCAAGCTCCGACCAGAGCAGAAGAAGGTCACGGCCAATGTAACGTCGGTTCTCCAGTTCGGGAGACAACCTCCAACGCCTGCGGGGGTAACTCCTATTCCAAGAGGAGAATTAAGAGTGGTCAACACAGACCCTCACCAGCAGCAGGAGAAGGGCTTGGTAGCCGTCCCTACACCTCAGGGGAAACCATGTGGGTCCACCCTGACCTCGTCGATGAACAACAATGGACTACTGTAACCAACAGGAAGTCCAAAGGCAAGGCAAAAGCTTCGTCCTGCCATGTGGTATGTGCTTCCTCCCGAGAAGCAGAGGATGATGTTCCCTCGCTGACTGATTCAGAAGAGGAAACAATAGTCCTGGCCGCAGAGCCCAGCCAACCGATGGCGGGGACCCGTTCAGGACAGGCATACTTGAAGCAGTACGGCGAGACGGCAGCGGCTTCTCCGCAACCAGCCGTAGAATCAGCCAAGCCCTCCACGAAGCCACCTGTGGCGAAGCAGAAGGAGACTCGATTCTCTCGAGCCCTTCCAAAAGGTGCAGCGGAAGGATCCTCGACACCTTACCACTTCGATGTCTTGGCTCAACTAGCCAACATCCCGGCACGCATCACCTTGTATGAACTCCTGAGGCTATCAAAGTCAACCAGAGAGGCTCTGCAAGAAGCTCTGGCAAATGCTGAGGCCTTCGTGACCCAGGTGCCGAAGGAGGAAGATGTAGAGGACTGCCTCCACACTTCCCAGAATGCCCCCTGCATCACCTTCACGGTAGATGATATGCAGGTGAAAGGGAAACATGATCGACCCCTGTACTTCACAGGTTACATCGGATCATCTGAGGTGAACCGCATTCAGGTAGATCCAGGGTCCGCATTGAGCATTATGCCCCGCCGAGTCATGCAACACCTCGGCATCCCTACCCACCGTCTGAGCCCTACACAGACGACCATCTACGGGTTCAATGCCAACGGCACCCGTCCAATGGGGAAGATCAAGCTCAAGTGCCAGATTGGGAGCCTCAAGTCGGAGGTGACATGCTATGTCATCGACGCCGACACTTCCTACAATCTGCTGCTAGGACGACCATGGATCCACCGCAACTCCATCGTTCCCTCCACTCTTCACCAAGTCATGAAATACATTGACGCGAGTGGGAAGGTGCAAACGTTGGTTGCCGAAAGGTATCCGTTCAAGGGAGTCGAGAATTATTTCACGGATTCCCTTTTATATCAGGATCCGGTGGATGAAACCCCGCAACTGGAGGCGCCAGACTCTGGTAATGAGGCTGACACTGAGCCCGAGCAAGAAAAGTGCCTGTGGGAGTTAAAACCACTTGTAAAGAGCACTAATAAGCTCGATGTTGATAATACCACCGACGATGCAGGCGGTTGGTATATTAATGAGAATCTAGACTTTGAATATTTTTCTGCGTGTGCATCCGATTCAATACCGTCGGATACTACTACCGACGTAGACGATGACATCTGGTCGGCAATGGATGCTTTGACATCATTGCATGTACCAGTAAAATCATCTTTCGGGACATACCAGGATAATGGCGATGCGCAGGAATCTATATTCTTGGTTCCGGCAAGACGAAAAGGCCAAAGACCAATACTTTTTGGGCGAATCTCGTCTGAACCAATGCCCCGCGAAGAATCGGAAAGCGAGGAGGAATCCCCTCAGCTCGACCATTATGAATCGAAAGCACTCAGAATGATGAAGCAAATGGGGTACGATATAACCAACAAGCCCGGGTTGAACTTCGGCAAAGGAAAGAGGACGCTACTTCGATCCTTTGTACCAAAAGGGAAGGCCCCCGATTATTATCATCGGACGCGCAGGGGGTTGGGCTATGTATCAACTCCAGTCCCATCAGCCTCTGATTCTCAAGAATCGTCGAGCAACGATTGCTCTTCAGACACGTCATCATGGGAGTCAGATGTCAGTGTCGGCAACATCTTCAAAGGGCTTTCAGTAAACATGGTTTCAACAGGCCATCTGGAAGATGAAGTTGAAGAAATGATCCAACCTGATACAGATCCTTGGATCAAACATTTGAATGCTCTTTGGGATATCCGCTTTGAACAGCGTGAGCCACCCACAGATGACAAGGTTGTTCAGATCAACCTAGGAGATGAGACCAACCCCAAGCCCATCTTCATAAGTGACGGCCTGTCGCCTCCAGAGAAGAAGGATCTAATATCTCTTGTACAAGAGTATATAGATGTCTTCGCCTGGAATTATGAGGACATGCCTGGACTTGATCCTCAAGTGGCTATGCATCGCCTCAACATCAATCCGGACATGAAGCCTGTTAAACAACAGCAGCGACGGTTCCGTCCAGAGATAATGGAGGCAATTCAATCAGAAGTCAGAAAGCTCATCGATTCTGGCTTCATCCGGGAAGAACAACATCCCGACTGGGTAGCCAACATCGTCCCCGTCGCCAAGAAGAATGGGAAGATCCGGATCTGCATCGACTTCCGTGATCTAAACGAGGCCTGCCCCAAAGACGAATTCCCATTGCCAATCACAGATGTCATGATTGACAATACTTGTGGATTCGAGCGAATGTCCTTTATGGACGGGTTCTCAGGATACAATCAAATCAAGATGTATCCCGATGACGAAAAGCATACCTCCTTCAGGACTCCTCTAGGGGTATATTGTTACACCGTCATGCCCTTCGGACTGAAAAATGCAGGGGCAACATACCAAAGGGCCATGAACGCCATTTTCATCAGCAAATGCGGAAAACGGTGGAATGCTATGTCGATGACATCGCGGTGAAGAGTCGCACTAAAGGTGATCACATAGCAGACCTGAAGGTGGTCTTCGACATCATGCGGGCTCATCAATTAAAGATGAACCCCACCAAATCCTTCCTGGGGGTAGCCAGTGGCAAATTCCTAGGATTTGTTGTGACTTCCACAGGAATCTATTTGGATCCAGAGAAAGTCCGGCTATCCAAGAGATGCAGCCCCCCAGAAGCCTCAAGGAGCTCAGGGGATTACAAGGACGATTGGCGTACATCCGCAGGTTCATATCAAACCTTTCCGGGAGATGCCAACCCTTCGCCAAACTGATGAAAAAGGGTGTTTCATTCATTTGGGACGACGCTTGTCAAAAAGCATTTGAGGAGATCAAACACTACCTCACCCAACCACCAGTTCTTGCAGCTCCGGTGTCCGGAAAGCCTTTCCTAGTGTACGTCCGAGCAATGGATCATTCCCTGGGAGCTCTACTAGCTCAGAATGATGAACAAGGACGAGAACAGGCAATCTACTATCTGAGTAGAACAATGATCGGAGCCGAACATCGGTACAACCCGATCGAGAAGGAATGTTTGGCATTAGTGTTCGCCATCCAGAAAATGCGACACTATCTGGTAGGCCAGACTATAAATGTCATATCAAAAGTCAACCCTCTGAGGTTACTTATGACAAAGCCTTCTTCACTAAATGGCCGGCTGGCAAAATGGGCCATATTGCTATCACAATATGAGATGCATTTTCTGCCGCAGAAAGCCATTAAGGGACAAGCGGTGGCAGACTTCCTAGCTGAACACCCAGATCCGAGGGCAGCCAAACTCTATGAGGATCTCCCAGACGAGGCCGCCGAAGTCTGCCTGACTCAGACGTTGTTCGAAAGTCAAGTATGGCAACTTTTCTTCGACGGTGCATCAAGGACAAGCCCAAAGGGACACGTAGTGGCGGGGGTAGGAGTAGTACTTGTCTCCCCACAAAATTATGTGATCCCCCGAGCTGTCTCACTAACGGAGCCTTGTTCCAACAATGTGGCGGAATACAACGCTCTATTGATTGGGATGCAATTCGCCGATGAGATTGGCGTTAAAAATCTCGAGGCTTACGGTGACTCTAAACTCATCGTCAGCCAAGTTCGCGGAGAGTACGAGGCCAGACATGAAGATCTAGTACCCTACTACAACGCGACAATTCACATGGCCGAAAGGTTTTCAAACTTTTACATCGACCATGTACCGCGCAGGCAAAATGCACATGCGGATGCACTCGCATCCCTCGCTGCTTCCTTAGCTCTTCCAGCTGGAGCAATGGAGAAAGTATTCGTCTATAGCCACGACCTATACTGTCCAAAAATTCCCCTCGGAGACTACCCAGGGTCAGCGGGAGATCGTCGCGGTAAAGAAACACTTGAAGTGTCGACCGCTTCAGGGCTTAAAGACTGGCGATTCCCCTACATTGATTTTGTCTTATACGGCATTCTGCCCGAAGACACCAAGGAGGCGGCCGCCATTCGGAGGAAAGCCCCCAAATTCTACTATAATGCGATTTCGCGAACATTGTATCGTCGATCGCATGACGGGATCCTGCTCCGATGCCTCTCACAAAAGAAGCCCAAGGAGTATTGAAAGAAGCCCACGATGGTACTTGTGGAGCTCATCAACCTGGCCCGAAATTGGCACATCGACTCCAAAGGATGGGTTACTATTGGCCCAAGATGATTGCCGATGCTGTCGCTTATGCTAAGAGATGTTACGCCTGCCAAATACACGGCGATTTCATCCATCAAGCACCAGGGTACCTCCACTCAACGACCTCTACTTGGCCGTTTGAAATGTGGGGGATGGACGTGGTTGGCCCTATCAGCCCACCATCATCGAAAGGACATCGGTTCATTCTAGCGATAACCGATTACTTCTCAAAGTGGGCCGAAGCTATCCCTTTGAAAGAGGTGAAATCTTCTAACGTGATCAAGTTCGTGAAACATCACGTTATTTACCGCTTCGGTGTGCCTCGGCGTATCATCCATGACAATGGACCCCAGTTCATCAGCCAGGCTTTCCAGAGATTCTGCGCGAAGTTCAGAATCCAGAGTGTGTCCTCAACGGCATACTATCCTGCTGCTAACGGTCTTGCAGAAGCCTTCAACAAGACTATTGGCAAGCTTCTCAAAAAGTTCGTCTCGAAAAGTCAACGAGACTGGGACGACAAGCTGGGTGAATGCTTATGGGCCTACCGCACAACGGTGCGAACCCCAACTAAAGCCACGCCATTTTCCTTGGTATACGGATGCGAAGCCGTCCTTCCATTGGAAATACAAATTCCCTCTCTACGCGTCGCCTTGACAGCGGAAATGACAACTGAGGAGAAGCATCAGCAGCGACTCCAGGAGTTGGAAGCCTTAGACGACAAGCGTTTGCAGGCCCAACAACAAATCGAGCTTTACCAAGCTCGTATCACCAGAGCCTTCAACAAGAAAGTCAAAGCGCGAACTTTCAAGAAAGGCGACCTTGTCTTAGCTGTCCGAAGACCCATGGTCATGACGCACAAGACAAAAGGAAAATTTCAGCCCAAATGGGAGGGACCATTTGTAGTAGAGTCAGTCTACTCAAATGGATCATATCGCCTCATAACTTCAAATGGCGATACACTCATGATGCCGATCAATGGCAAATTCTTGAAGAAGTACTATCCTTAATAGTACTCTTCTTCCGATCAAGTTAAAAGTACACCTCTGATCAAACATCCGACGCCCTCGACGGCTAAGGATAGAGGGAAATGTTGGCCTTTAAGCCCAACATAAGTCCTCGACAACTCACCATGCTGAGGGGAATAGCATGGCTAGCCCAACTCAAACGGTAGTTGGTAAAGGCATGTCAAACCCGTTGACAGCTGAGGATTTGCTAAAAATCCTAAAGGACACGTTCCCATTTGATCCGACGCCCTCGACGGCTAAGGATAGAGGAAAATGTTGGCCTTTAAGCCCAACGTAAGTCCTCGACAACTCATCATGCTGAGGGGAATAGCATGGCTAGCCCAACTCAAACGGTAGTTGGTAAAGGCATGTCAAATCCGTTGATAGCTGAGGGTTTGCTAAAAATCCTAAGTGGACTCGAGTCCACTCTTTCCTCCAAAGTCCCTTACCAATTCTCATCCATAGAATGGTAGGACCACAAAGTGCAATCATTACTACGTTAACACTATACCTCTGGTAATGAATACCCTTTGTCGGGTATAAACTTTGCTTGTTAACTCTGCATAGAGTAACAAACTCTCAAATTTGCCAAGTTAACACTATACCTCTGGCATTTCAAATTCCACTTGTCAATTCTCATCAATAGAATGACAGGTCCTCAAATTGCTCTTATCACGAGCCAATTCTTGTCAAGTTAACATTACACCTCTGACAAACTACTGTTCAAGTTAACATTACACCTCTAAGCAGTACATCGAGTGCCTGTCAAGTTAATATCACACCTCTGATAGTCACCTTTCTTCAGACTTCCGTATCGAAGCTGAAATGGACGATGCCAAGTTAACACTACACTTCTAGCATCCGAGTCATCGCTAAGTTCAACAATACACCTATGGCCATGACCGTTCCTCGACTTCCTCGTCTAAGTCGAGATGACCAATGCTAAGTTCAACATCACACCTCTAGCATTACCTCACTGTTAAGTTAAACATTACACCTATGACAGTGACATTCTGAGTTAAGTTAATATCACACCTCTGACTCACATCCTTGTCGAGTTAACACCACACTTCTGACAAGACTATCTCCAACCCGTTAAGTTAATATCACACCTCTAACGGTAAAAGCTTTACTAGATTCCTCGCGGGTCTAGTTTCACTTGTTATTCTCTTCAACAGAATAACAGGTCCACCTAAAGACATTGTTAGGTTAACATTACACCGATGACAATGTTTTATCAAATTCCCCAGCTGACCTTGAATCAAGTCAATCCTAGACACTTGACAAAAGTTCACCTTCTCTGGGAGTACGCATTCCCCCTGTCACTTTCTTTTATAAAGTGGCGGGTCCACCAAAATCATTCTTTTGCTTCTAAAACAAAACATTCAAGACAACAGAAAGAGGCAAAAAGAAAAGTGTCACTTTTATTCATATCCAAACACATGAAAGTGATACAAAACGCTCTCTTATACAATAAGATTGAGTGTTACAATTAAGGAGTACAAAGAAGTCCCTCTCTCTCTCTGAGGCCGTACTCACTCCTTGAAGCCGCATCTGATCCTAAGTGCATGATGTCTGAAGAAGTGCCAAATTGTGGCGACTGTTGGAACCGATTGCACTTTGATGCACGACGCCAACTTCGAAAGCGCCCTAGCTGACTAAGCCAGGAGCAATGGTGTTCTTGAGGTCCGGTGGCAACAGAAGAGCCTGCAACCCTTCGTTCAAGAGTTGATCTTTCCCCCGCAGGCCATCCAAAGGACATGGACTGTCCTTGATGTTACTTCTGGGATGGGAGAGGAAGAGGATCCTCTCCGCCACCGCAACCGCCGGAACCTCCTCGCCGTCATACTTGACCTGACCATCTCTTGCCATCAGGCAAGAGTGGTGCAGGAGATCTGAAGAGACCTTGGCGAGATTTGGGTCCTCGTCAGAGATATAATTTACTCTCTTACAAACGACGAGGACCATAATTTACTCTCTTACAAACGAACATTGAGCAAGCTCGCCGGTTGAAGCACTCTTCCAGGAGACCAGCGAACCTGCAAAGAACAAATAAGAGAATCAGAAAATCTGGAACTTAGTATACTTTAACAAAAGAAAACTAAGTAACAGACGCGGCAGTCATTGAAGACTTCAGACGCGGAAATGATCTGCACAGTCAAACCACCGCGTCAGCAGAAACAGACGCGAGTCAAAACTGTGCCACGCCCAGGATTCAAACGCGGTCTCAGTTTGCACCCGCGTCTAATGTACTAGACGCGAAAAACTTCAAACGCCGAAAATTGCCATCTCTCTGTTGGGTGAACAGGAGTTGCAAGATTCAGGTCTGAAACGCGCCAAGGCAATAGCCATGAGCAAAGCCAGCGTCAAGAGCCCGCGTTCAGAAAAGTTCAAGTCACCAGCACAAATTCCAGAATAGGAATGCACCAGAATTTCATTCAGATGCCTATGCCAAAATACAGGCTATGGACATCATCGGGGTGACATACCAGCAGAAACCTCTGTCCAGAGTTGACCTCTCTGCATCCAAACGCGGGTGCGCAAGATGACATGAGAGAGGATTCCTTCTGAAGAGACCAAACAGAGGCATGAGAGCTCTGGGTCATCTTCATCCACGGGGTCACCTTCACCCATGAAGACGGTTCTCTGAAAGATAATTCAAGGCGAGACTTCTCTCGGAGCAAAACAAATGAAAACAGTCTAAGTTGGATTGTTGAAGAGGGAGAGGGTGCACTCTATTTATAGGCAGTCCCTAATAACTGTCATTAATGGGGCATCAATCGGAACCGTCGCGCACAACTGTCAAAGCCCAATCAAAAACGGACGCGTGGAACGCTGCTTTGGAAACCGTCGAAGTGCGCCGGTTTTTCAACCGCCAGCGTCGGTTCCGCATGCAAGAGCATTAACGCCTGAACCCAATAAGAGGCTGACGCGTGGATAACTGTCTTGGGAAGCAACGGATTACCCGGAACCCCAATCGACGGTGAAGACTTGACGTTCAAAGATCTCCTAAAAATCTTTTAAAGTCATGCTGCATTGAACGCAGATGGGAAAGTCGCTCGAGGCTGCGTATCC
This sequence comes from Agave tequilana, assembly GCA_038442645.1. NCBI lineage: Eukaryota > Viridiplantae > Streptophyta > Magnoliopsida > Asparagales > Asparagaceae > Agave > Agave tequilana. The sequence continues at coordinate 165,815 of JAVJIF010011742.1, read as the reverse complement.
CGTGTCTGATCGATCCGCGTCTTTCTTAGCAACCGCGTTTCACTCTGTGATTGACGCTGCGTCTCACTCCATGGACTGACGACCGCGTCTCACTTTATGGATCAATGCTGCGTCTCATCAAGAAGACCGCGTTTCACCCTGTGATTGACGCTGCGTCTCACTCCATGGACTGACGACCGCGTCTCACTTTATGGATCAATGCTGCGTCTCATCAAAAGGACTTAGTAAATCTAAGTTCCTGTAGACTGACGACCGCGTCTCACTTTATGGATCAATGTCGCGTCTCATTAAGAAGACTCAGAGTCAAGGCCGCGTTTCATTAACAGAACTTAGTCTTACCTAAGTGCCAGTTACCAAGGAGTTGGATTCGCCTACAGCTGAGCAAAGAAGATGGAGCAAAATTTTTCAAACTTTTATTATAAACAGTAAAAGTGGATACAAACACTCTAAACAGAGTGTCCTCTTCTTTACAAAAAAGGGGGAAAAGAAAAGAAGGCTAAATGTCCTGGTTCGCCAAGGTACGGATTTGTTCCCTAAGGCGGTGAATCTCGTGTTGGCGCGTCCTTTCAGCTTCCATAATAGCCCGGTTCCGCAGCTCCTCTTCGGATAAGAAATTTCTTGCGGCCAGCTGCGTTCGCAGAGATTCCACCCTGGAAGAATGTAGAGACAGACTCTCTTCAGCTCGCGCCCTAGCAGCTTGTTGCTCCTCTAGCTGCTTTTTGATGGTAGCAAGCTTTTCCTCATTGAGCGCAAGCACAACTTCTGCCTTGGCAATGGTGTCCCGAGCCCTGATGATGACTTGCTCTGTGCTCTGCATGACAAGCTCGGATTCCCTTGAATCGCCAGCTAGTTTCTGACATTCAGCCTGGGAATATTCGAGATTGCGGATCTCTGCAGCGATTTGTGCCTCCGCTTCCTGTCGCTCTCGTTCTTGAGCAGCTAGGAGCCTAGTCAGGGTGGCCTGGGCCTCACTAAAAGAGCCAGCATCTTCCAAAGACTCCAGCTCCTGCAGGTAGTCTCCCAGTTACTCTACCACCCGTAGACACGCCTTGGCAAGTGAAGGGCCTCCAGTTAATTCGACGTTCACGGCCAGATTTTTAAGAAGCGTCTGGGCAAATTGGAACGAGCTGTTTCCACGTAAGATGAGATCAATACATGATCTCATCGAAGCGAAGAATTGCTGCACCATCTGACGTGCCAGTTCCCCCATGTCTTCACCACCTAGGAAGCTTCCCGACCCCTTTTCTGTCACAGGATAGGGGATATAAGGCGGATCTTCTCGCACAAGAGTCGTGCTGGCCGTCGAGACAGCAAGAGCTAGACCGGCCGCTGACGCTTCCAGAGGTACTACCTCTGCAGGAGCCTCCACGACCAATGAGGGAGTAGTAAGCACGACCTCCTCAGAAACCTCCACCGAGACCTGAGCTGTATGGCCTTCTGGAAGGGTGCCAACCATCGGACTCTCCACCTGAGCCCCCTCGGTCCTCTCTGCAAGTTATCGCGATGTTAGCCACAATGATAGAAGAGCTAAACATTTAAAGCATCAGAGCTGCCTTACCAGGTTGGAGGTCCGGAGACGTCAAATCCTGCGGAGCGGAAGTCTCCTCGGCTTCAGCAGTAACCTCCTCGCCTGGCAGAGTGAGAGCCTCCTCAGCCTCAGTGGTTACTTCCTCTTCTGGCAGAGTGGAAGGCTCCCCAGTTTCAACAGCTGCCCCCTTTGAGGGTATCTCAGCAGCCGAGACCTCAATCCCCTCGTGCCGGGTCAACTCTTTCACCATCTCCTCGATACGCGAGGAGGTTGTAGCCTCAGCATCTTCGGTTGGCCCTGCAGCATAAAAGAAGAATGTTAGAACATCCTCTTCAATATGCAAAGAGAAAATTAGACAGAAGATGGAAAGAATACCTTCAGTAGGGATAATCGCCAGCGATGGTGCAGTCGATGGCTCACCCTCATGTATTTCCTCCTCCGAGATGTGGAAGAATTTGCTCTGATCAGGAAGAGCGGGTTCATCGCCATAGTCGGTCTCGTCTTCGAAGTCGCTTTCCCCGATAACGAAGAAGACGACAGCGCAACGCGAGGAAGCTCCGCAACAGGAGCCTTACCTCCAATTACCCCAGTGGTAGGACTAGGGTCGACTGCCCTAAGACTGGAAATGAAGATGCTAGGAGACCCCGGCTGCTGTGCCTCGTCTCTCCCATCATGAGCAGAAGAAGGCTCGGGTTGAACTGAGAGGCCTGCAATCTCAACATCCCCTCCAGTCATTATGTCAACCTCCAGTGACTCGTCATCTTCGGCGGCGGTGGACTCTTCAACAAGCTCTCCTTCCTCCACGGTCTTGCTGCGCGACCTAGGAGCACGGACTAGGGTGGGGAAATCTTCATCTTCCGACGGTTCCTCAACCCTAACAGGGACGTCTTCAGGAGGAGCCTCAACTCCGGCAGAGATGTCTCCGGATTGAGAGACTTCAGCCGTTAAATCCCTCCGAGCCTTCTTTGGGGCAGGCTCAGCGATAGAAGCAGAGCGTCGATGACGCTTGCTCGCCAACTGCTTAGACCTCTTGGCCCGCGGCTCCTCCCTCGTGGCTGGTGGCTCCACCCTTGTCGCTGGTGGCTCTGCCCTTGCCGGTCGCGGCTCCGCCCTCACTGCTGGGGGCTCCCTCCTCGATCTTCGCCCGACCTCCTTTTGGGCCTTCAGGTACTGTTCTACGAGTTTCGTCGGTTTACTAGAATCAGTCCTGGCCTCGAGACTTGCATTGATGCTCTCAATGCATGAAGACGCCGGAAAAAAGTCTGGCGTTTGGATGGCTTGGGAGTACCAAGTACAGAAGCTGAAACTCGTACGGCACTTGGGCCCCTCGAGAGGTAGACGGAAAGATACTCCCGTCCCTCCAGCCACACTATAGTACCAGGCCCGAGCACCCTCGAACAGGTTCCCTTCGAAGGCGAGTCTAGCATTGGGGTTCCCGACATAGAGCTGATCATAGCCGAACTGTCGAGCGAAGCGACTCGGCATGTACGGCTCAATGGTACATGACGTCCCTTGCCGGAAAAGCACATATCCGGGCCGGATATTTAGCAACCACCAGAAGGCCCCCGCGGATAACCTCGTGAAGTCATCTGGGCCAACAGAATCAACAAGTAGATCCCCGAAAGATGCATCAGGGATCTGGAGGAGGCAGCGATTGAGCTGGTAGTTTGCAGGGTCTGAAAGGCACTTCCGGACGTAATATATATAAGGATCACGCCATTTTGAACCCTCCAACCGCTGTACGAAAGGGACAGAATTCTCCCTCCAACGCGCTGCCGTCATCAAAGAAGGGCAATGCATCACGTACCAAGCAATAAGGTACGTGTAAGGCAGCTCGACACGAGGGTTGGGACGCTTCACCGTCGGACTCCCCTCTGAGTCAACATACGGCTTTCCCTCGGAGTCTGCAGTTTTTGGTGGCTCGCAGAAACTCTTAGTGAGCGCCCGCAGCCCGCTCTGAATACCAGCCGCCACGGCCGGGAGAAGGGCTATGGGGTTCCCATGAGCCAGGAGCACCGCCGGGTACACCACGTCAGCAACAATGACTTCATGCGGCAGTGTGGGCACCACACAGCGCTTCAGCCACAGCATCAGAAAGCCCGCCAACAGCGCCCGATCGGAGATAGGGGTCCGGGCTTGATGGTGAAAGCTTTCAAAAACCAAGTCAGGGTCGAAACCGTCCTCGTTCGACTCCGTGGTGTAGAAGCTGTTCGGAGCCTGGTCGATCCTGTCTTCAATCTCCCTGTCAGAGCTGGGATCCAATCGGGTTATCCGATGGTCTTTGGTGTTGACATTATTGAACAAGTAACTGGCCCAAGACAGTTGCTTGACCCCCTGCGACCGCCATTTGGTTATCTGGCCGCAAATGTGGAAGTGACATAGCACTTCCCAGTAGGTCTCATATATGAGGGGAAACTCCTCCTTCACATAGCGAAGCTCCACAGCGGTCGGGACATATTCCTCATAGGGGATATCCCCTGTCGACAGCCCCGAGACCTCGTGCAGCTCGTGCAGAGCAAGGCCCATCTCTCCGACCGGAGTGAAGAACGTCCCCGTCGAAGGATTATAACGCTCTAGAATCCCGAAGAAGTTCTGAGAGCTTTGAGGGATCCCCCACTGCACGGCCCTGACTGCCGAGTACAGTCCACGCGCTTTAGCAGGCCCCCGAGCTCGGTAAGGACAAAGCCGACCATCCTGCCCCACCAATAGTTCTCCGTGGAACGGACCCACCCCGGCGCACGGAACCCAACCGGGTAGTCACCCTCCGCCTCCATGAAGGCGTTGAGGAAGGTAGTGCCAAGTTGTGGTATCTCCCCAGCTGGAACCTCAGTCCTGCGCGACCCAGGGAAAAAGCCGATAACTGACCTGTCATGGCTATCATGACGGTAGACTTTGTGGGAGCCCAAATCACCGAGAGTGACCTCGGGAACATATCGAGCAAGGTCCCATTCCATCTTCCGAGGGACGGACATATGCTGGAAGTAGGACAGCGGGAACATCCTCTCCATGTCTGGAAGAAAGAATCTTCCACCCTTTATTTGACGGAGCCATTTGTAAGTTCCGTCGTACACGCTATGGCCGCCCTCGTGGATACGATCTCCGAAGAAGAAGGCAGGCTTCTCCAGCTTGATGCCAGCATCTGTTGCGAATGCTGCATCAGTCATAAACACCCGAAGAGTTCTCATGTCAACATTTGAGAGCCTCTCTCTGCGATCCGGTGATTTGTCAGCAGTCACAGGAACAGTCCTTTGCAATACAAAAGTCAAATCCCGGTCAGCACCACCTACATGACCAAAGTGGCACTTCTTGGCGAGTGAAGTAGCAGGGCGTGGCGCTGCAAAAAGAAAAGGACACTTAGTTAGATACTCTATCAAAAGCATAGAAAAAAAAATGCTAAGTGTTCATAATCCGAACGCAGAAGAGACACTGGACGCAGGAATTATCAAATCCGCGTCCAGACCTGCGCATCCACGCAGAAGAGACACTGGACGCAGGAGTTATAAAATCCGCGTCCAGACCTGCGCATCCACGCAGAAGAGGCACTGGACGCAGGAATTATCAAATCCGCGTCCAGACCTATGGGATTGGCGTCTCCACAACATTCTCCTTGATGTCACTTCTGGGGTGCGAAAAGAAGGGAGTTATCCACCTTAACCTTTCCACTACCATAATCGCCAGAAGTTAAGGAGGGTAACCCCTTCCTTTCACATCCCCAGATGTCGAAGTACTTGGACTCGGGTGCCAGATTCATCAAAATCAGCAGCTGATGAAACAGAACGCAAGGATCAAATTCGCGTTCTGTAAACTAAGTCCGCGTCTGAACCCTTCACAAATAGAAAATATTCTAAGCGAAGAATCTGAAGCGCAGGACTCAAGGGCGCGAGGGTCCAAACCCGCGCCTCGGTTATCATCCCAAAGACTGCGTCTGGGAATCAAACACGATTTGAAAATCACGTGTTAAGGGTTCTTAAAAGTTCTTTGAACTTTCTTTAATGGCGAAACTTCCGCCTAAGAGGCCTTTACCTTGGAGACCTGGGAGAACGACGTCCTGTGCAGAGGAGGAGCCGCCCCTCTGGGCCTCGGCGACGGTCGCCTTTGAGGACGATGCAGTGGTTTAGTCTTGGGTGCCATTGATGTTCAGAAATCCGAGCAAGGAGATGAACAAGTTCGAAGATGAACAGAGAAGGAAATTCTTTTTCTCAGCGAGTGCGTTCGGAGAAGAAGATGCATCTCTCAACTGTTGCCTTTTATAGGCACAGGGATTCGCGAAGATACGCGGCGCGTGGCCCGGTAGACGCTGCAGCGAGTCACCGCTTGACGCGTGTAACCAAATCATTTCTGAACGGAGAAGATCATGCGTCGCAACCCCGCCACGAGTCAGCAGTCGACACGTGGAGCAGTTCATTTAATGAACCAGGAAATCCGCGCGCCAAAAGGCGAAATTTCACCGGTTCCCTAGGCCAGCTGGCGGCGTAATCATGACATGGCACAGAATTCGCGCCCAAAGAACGCACCTCCTCGATGAACATGCCACGTCAGCCTCTCCATGAATGCATTCGGAAGGTCGCGTCTCTCTAAGAAATTCGCGTCCTTCCAGTCTGACCAAATATCGCGTCTGCCTTCTGAAGATCAGTCGCGTCTCCATTCCAAAGGACGCAAATCGCGCCTTTACAGCAGTACCATCTCTGCTTTTTGAAAAAGAACCTGCGTTTGGCCTCCTGCTTCTGCAAAATCAGTTCAACAGTACACTGACGCAAGCAGACGACCAACCACTCCTGGCTTAAAGCGCGCCAGTGACAGACTAAAAGCAATCGGGGAGGTTTAGACTGTGCATCTAGACACTCAACATGATCAACTCTGGGGCTTCAAAGAGTTCAACAGTACACTCACGAAGACCAACTCCAGATAAGATCAAACCCGGAGCATCAACAGTCTAGTCATGAAGGCGAACTCAGCTAGAGTCCAAAGTATTTCGAAATCTGTCCCAGTTAACTGCGGAATGTCGAAAACTTTGGAGGGGGTTCTGTAGGCTGTCTAAAAATCACCAAGACAAGCCACCAAAACACAGAGATCCAAGATCCAGGCGCAAGGCTAAATGTGACAATCAAGACGCGAGAGATAGCCCGCGTCTCAGCATCAAGGCGCGTTAGCCCGAAGCCCGCGTCTCAGCATCAAGGCGCGTCAGCCCGAAGCCCGCGTCTCAGCATCAAGACGCGTCGGCTCGACACCCACGTCTCGGTTGCAACTACCCCGATTATGGCGCCATCCGCCGCCCATGTAGCGGGGAAGTTGGCCCTCATCGTGGAGCACTTTTAGGGGGCACGATCACCCCCTAAAAACCCTATAAATAGTCCCGTCACTATTGAAGGAGGGTCGACAATTATCGGAGGAAGGGCAGACAACAACAAGAGAGGATGACGACGATTATCGGGTAAAAGAGAGATCATCGACAGAGAGAGAGAAAACCCTTCAGCGAGCTTACTGAGTACTAGCCGCTCTTCGCCTACCTCCTCTTCTAGAGTTTTGGTAGACGGAGCTGAGTTACTCCCTCTACCGACCGAAGAGAAGATCCCCGACGGTCCAAACAGTCATCCGGTCAACGGAGAACAAGATTCACTCTCCACCGCCACACGAAGAACCCAGCACTAAACAAAAGGGGAATTCAAGATTCAATATTCCCCCTCCCTTGTAACCGGAAGATTAAGCCGGCTGTAATCTTTTCCATCTGATTCCAGGAAGCGTTACACCAGCCACCCCCTCTCCGTGTCAAACACTCTCTACACTGTGCGACCCTGGTCGCACTTCATAAAAAATTGAAGTCTTTGGTCCTTCGAGATGGAGGCAACCCAAACCTACTTCTTCTGCCAATAAAAAAAATAAATAGTAAGAATTTTAAAGATTAATCGTTATAAAAAAAAATGATTAACAGGTTTAATGTAATATACCATTAACGGACAACCAGTCCTGTAATGGCCCAGCTCTTGGCAGTTACCACATCTTCGATGCTTAACTTCCTTCTGATATATAGAATCTTCAAAACCAGACTTAAGCCTGGATGCAGCTCTAGGTCTCCCCTTGGTTGGTACAGGACCAATTGGATCACGTATATTCAATTCTTCACCATCTCGCAATATGACAACGGATCCACTGGAACCAACGGCAGTCTTAGGATGTGATGAATGATCATTTCCTGACATTGCTCTGTATTTCTCTAGTGGTATTTTGGGCAAAACTTTCCAAAACTCCCTCCAACTTTGAAATATTTCATCAGAATCAGCGACCATGTCCAGAATTGCATTAAATTTTGAACGAACTGACCACAATCTAGCCGTCCGTGGAGTGCCTTGACTGGGAAAAGGCTTCATGCCATTTTCAATTGCAACGTTTTTGTAACGAGCATTCAACCTCCATCTCTGAAGTACATATGATTCTGGTATATGTGTAACGTGATTGCGCCACAAAATACACAGAATATGTCTACATAGGATACCCTCTGTTTCAAATAACGAGCAACTGTAAGAAACATGAAGTTCCTCTCGCTTATCATAACTGACCTTTTCCCAACTGTCTTTTGATTCTGAAAAATTACCAACCAAATATGTTGATCCAGGTTTGTCCTGTTCCACCTCTTCTGAAAACAGTGTCATTACAACTGCCTATTCCTTTTGGAACAACTGAAAAATCTTCGGTGTATACAACTTCGAAACCTGTATCTCATATGGATTGGATGTACAATTGGGCACATAATTCAAACCCCTAAAATCTTGAAGAGATTCAGATGCACGACGGGAAGCAACGGCTTTATCATATTGGTGAACAAATTCCACTAGTTTAGTGTTTGAGTTAACAAAACCATCAAAGAAGGAATTAATACTCTCGGACCTCTGACTGGTTGTCATTCCAGCACAGAAAACATCCTTGAGATATGCATTAACCCAATGTCCACGAAGCCTGTACATCTTCATCACCAACTGCCATCTTCTTCTTCTAACTGATATTTTTCACTCATCAGACGCCATCGTCCTCACAAGTGCTTATATCGCGGGAGGTGTACCAAGCATGGAAATCGAAGACCATATCTTCTCCATACTTGTTAGCTATTGGGATTTGTTGCTCGGCAATATGTTTCCGTACATGCCAGAAACAGTAACGGTGCCGAGACGTCGGGAAAACAATCTTGATGGCCTCACCAATCTGCGCATCCTGATCAGTAATAATCAGCTTCGGTTCAACTCCATGCATGCACTTGAGCCATTTTTGGAATAACCAAACAAAAGTATCCCTCTGCTCATCAGCAAGCATTGCACAGCCGAACAAAATTGACTGCCGGTGATGATTTACTCCAGTGAATGGAGCAAATGGCAAGCTCAAGTGATTAGTCCTGTATGTGGTGTCAAAAAAGATCACATCACAGAAGCTCAGATACGAGGAAATAGCTCTTCCATCAGCCCAAAAAATGCTTCTAAGTGTGCCCGCGTTATCAACTTCACTTGAAAAGAAGAATTCTGGATCGGTCTCGGCTTTCTCTTGAAAATATTTGATAATAGCAATAACTCATGACCGCAGTTATTTCTACGTTGACGAGTGAAATCAATAACTTGTTGAGGGCGCACTTCTTCACAGCCTTCTCCCTGGCTCATTGCATTAACAAGCGGGAAATATTTGAAGGCCGCATTCCAACATCAACCAGATTGGTCATAATGCTTCTGCTAATTTTTGAACGATGATTCTGGTGAGAGTAATGGTGATGTACCTTATCCGGGCTTGACAATTCATGTGAATGAGTATCAACAAATTTTGTGATAACCCAATGTCTTTTGTCCAAAAAAAAACGAAGACGGATATGCATCTCAGCAGGACAAGCTACTCTAGTGTTAACTCGACGATGCACTGTAAGCCCCTCTTGTCTTTTGTCACACAACTTCTTCAACCCTTCCTTGTTGCAGCAAAATCTTCTGCAAATAATCTCATGAGGAGGCTTCCGTGACTTATCTGTACTTTTTCTTCTCACGCTAAAACCTCTATTCCTTGCAAAATAATTGTAAAAATTGTATGCTTCCATATGCGACAGGAACTGTTTCCCTATAAACTTATCTGAGCTTCCAGACATTTCTGCATGTGCATTCATATCCTACAAAAAGAATTTACACGAATTAAATGAATATAAATATTTTTTAGATATCACTGTATTCTAAAATATAAGTTATATAAATGCGACCAAGGTCGCATAAGAGATGAAAACAATTTACTTCTTATCAGCTGTTGCGACCAAGTCGCAGTTATCGTATGAGAAGAAATCTATATTACTTCTTACTAAAGATAAATAAAAATACTCCTTATTGAAGATTTCACATACGACATGAAATCTATAATACTCCTTATTGAAGACTGCGACCTAAGTCGCAGTAATCAGTATGTGAATAAATCTATATTATTCCTTACTAAAGACTGCGATCTAAGTCGCAGTTATCCGCATGTGAAGAAATCTATATTACTCCTTACTAAAGACTATGACCTAAGTCGCAGTTATCCGTATGTGAAGAAAATATATATTACTCCTTACTAAAGACTGCGACCTAAGACGCATACCCTAGAAAAAAGGAATTCACAGCCGGAGATTATTTTCAAATAAGATTGCGACCGAATATTAAAACGGCCGCAGTACCTCATAGTCTAAAGAGAAAACATTAAATATTTAAGAAATTGTTTTTAAAATAGATATAAACAATTAAAACCTGTTGATCGGCATGCAGAGATGTCAACCCTTCAAGATTTTCAATATTCTGAGAGAAAGTAGAACCAGATGCAATATCTTCCATATTAAGATCGCCGGTATACTGCTCAGACGTCGACATTAAATATTTTGCAGAAAAAAATTGATCTGAAAAGATTTTATATTTTCAGAAAAAAGTTTATCGCAGACTGAAAAGGTGAAACTAGATCTTTCAAAAAGAGGTCAGGAAATAGGGTGAAAAGTAATTTATATCATATAAAGAGCGGCAAAAAATAAAATGGGGGAAAAATAATAATAAACAATAAGGAAAAGTTATCATAAGGGGTATTTGGTAATTTAACTTCTACCTAAAAGCGGGCCGCAAGTCAGTGTGACAAATTGAGCCACGTCACCGCAGGCTGAGAGAATACTCTCAGCCCGCGGGCTGATATACATTTTTCTCATATATATATATATATATATATATATATATATATATGGGCTACTGTACCTCAGCCTGCGGGCTGAGAGAGTTTCTCAGCCTGCGGGACATGGCTGAATATAGGCCACACATCGGTCGCAGAGTGTGGGCGCAAAAAAAAATCAAAAAATCCCGCCTAAACAATCGTGAATCAAAATGACAAAAATACCCTTTTAAATGACGACTGCGACTTCTAGCATTCAAAAGTAAAAAAACATTCCATGGTCGCAGACTTAATACAGAATAAAGAATACAAGACAAAAAATGCTATCGTATAGCAATGCGACCTCCTTCGGTACTGCGACCAAATTCGCAATCTTCTTTCTCATGCCTTATGTAAAAGAAGTAATTAATATTATATCTACCGTGATACAACACCAGTCTAAAAAAAAGAGATGCACTAATGTTAATCTCGAGAAAGGAAAGATGTGCACCATACGTAATCTAAAGATATAGCCAAACAATTCTATAAAAAGTTAATTTGTACTTCGAATTCTCCCGCAATAATCTTCAATTAAATATAATTTTTTTTTTACCACTTCTTAACATACTCAATCATCACCTCTAACAATTATTATTACTATTATGTTCTTCCACAATATTCACCTTTATATAATGCTTGTTACTAGTATATTATCTCATACCTAAAAAACTATATATATAAATCTGTTTTCTAAAGTTAATTGTGTTAAATAAATTTTTTTACTACTATGTATTGGTTGAAATACTGCGACCATGGACGCAGACTTAATAAATACACTGCGACCTTGGTCGCAGTTGCTGGACTTTAGTCTTAATCAACAACAACACTGCTGCCTTGGTCGCAGTTTCTGACCGTAGTCTTAATAAAATAAACTGCGACCTTGATCGCAGTTGTTGGTGTTTTAGTCTTAATAAAATACACAGCGACTTTGGTCGCAGTTGCTGGTCTTTACTCTTACAATATAGCAGTACATCACTGCGACCTTGGTCGCAGTTGGTGGTCTTATAAATAATCAACAACAACACTGCGACCTTGGTCGCAGTTGATGGCCGCAGTCTTAAAAAAATAATCTGCAATCTTGGTCGCAGTTGCTGGTCTTTAGTCTTAATCAACAACAACACTGCGACGAGGTGACACGTCACCGCAGCAGTTGCTTAGTCGCAGTTTTTGGTCGCAATGTCGCCCCTGGTCGCAGTTCTTTCTGTTTGCACTGATAGTCTTATGCGACCTTGGTCGCAGTGTCGTCTCTGTCCAAGTTGTTTTGTTTGCAATGCATGACTGCGACCAAGAGTCGTAGTTTATTAAAAAACAAATATGCTTTTTATTTATGTCCACGCATTTATCTCCAGGCATGTGAAAATGATACAAAAAACGATCTCTTATACAATAAGATTGACTGTTACAATATAGCAGTACAAAGAAGATTAAACATCAAAAGAGCCCTTATTGAATAAGAGCAGTGGTGTTATTGAGGTCCCCGTGTATTAAAAAACTGTGGACGTCGAGGACCATGACTTCTTCCCTTGTGGACGAACATCGATCAAGTTCACCGGCCAAAATATACTCCCAGAGGCCCAGCGAACCTGAAAAAGGATAATCAAGCTCTGGGTCATCTTCGTGCATAGGGTCATCTTCATCCATGGAGGCAGGCCCTGTTAGAGACTCTGAAGAAGGCGGAAATTCTCAGAGCAATTGCTCTCAAATGAAAACAGTCTAATTATGGGTGTTAAAGGGAGAGTGTGAGCCCTATTTATAGCCAGCCCATAATAACCATAATTAATGGTTCATTAATCAGAACCATCGGCCTTAATGGTCTCAATGAAGAGCCGCTGCGTGGACAACAGCTTCGGGAAACAACGAATGGTGCGGGTTCGTCAACGTAGACTTGACGTTAAAAAGATCTCATAAAATCTTTATGACAGGTCGCGTCCCACGGAGTGACTCCAAGTCGCATCAGACAACAGACAACTTTTCATTTTTCATTTAGATTCAAAAAAATGACTTAATCCAAAACAACACTTAATAAAACAACAACACGGCGACCTTGGTCGCAGTTGCTGGCGGCAGTCTTAAACCAAAACAGCAGTGTCGACCTTGGTCGCTATGCATGTTAATCTAAAGGAAAACACTTACTTAACGTACTGCGACCAAAGTCGCAGTTCATGTAATGCAACCTTAAATTGCAGTTGCTGGCCATCTTTATCAACAACAATACTGCGACCTTGGTCGCATTTAACCATGTACACTGCGACCAAAGTCTTTGACTAAGGTCGCAGTTTAAATGTACAATGCGACCAAAGACTCTGACTACATTATATATAAAAAAAATAAACTATAAAGTAGAATTTTATCACAGGCTGAAAACATTGATCTGAAAAGATTTTATATTTTAAAAAAAAAAATTTATCCCAGGCTGAAAAGGAGAAACAAGATCTTTCAAAAAAGAGGTAAAGAAATACGGCAAAAAGTAATTTATATCCTATAAAGAGCGGCAAAATAAAAGGGGGAAAAATAATAATAAACAATAAGGAAAAGTTATCATAAGGGGTATTTGGTAATTTAACTCTCCCTAAAAGCGGGCCGTAAGTCAGTGAGGTGACAAATCGAGCCACGTCACCGCAAGCTGAGAGAGTACTCTCAGCCCGCGGGCTGATATACATTTCTCTCTCTCTCTCTCTCTCTCTCTCTCTATATATATATATATATATATATATATATATATATATATATATATATATATATATATATATATATATATGGGTTACTGTACCTCAGTCGACGGCTGAGAGAGTTTCTCAGCCCGCGGTGACGTGGCTGAATATATGCCACAGATCGGCCGCAGAGTGTAGGCGCCAAAAAAAAACAAAAAAATCCCGCCTAAACATTCGTGAATCAAAATGACAAAAATACCCCTTTTTAACTTCTAAACTGCCATAAACTCATCCACAAACAAAATTTACCTAAAATAATTTTCAGTTGAATATATCTACAGTTATAAAATTCGTAATTCTACTACATCGAAAATATAATAGAAAAAAATTTGGATCAACATAATGTGAAATAAACAGAAGCATTGAAAAGTAAAAAAACATGTTGAAACATTAAAAAAAAAATTTCACATGCCTTCTGTAACAGAATTATCACCGTTTACAAATTTCGCGATCATAGTCGCACTCATAGTATAATAAAACTTTCAATCATTGCGACTATAGTCGCAGACTTAATACAAAATAACTTTCAATTTTAAATGACGACCGCGTCACTAGTCGCAGTCATAATATAACAAAAACTTTTTTATATCAAGTATGCGACCATAGTCGCATTTCTTATTCACATAAAAAAACAGACGAAAACATGTTATCGTACAACACTGCTACCTCCTTCAGCACTGCGACCAAAGTCGCAATCTTATAAAAGATTTTTTACAATTTTACAAGGTAGTTTAGCCATGCGACCCTGAGATCAGTTCGCGTATATCACATCTTATAAAAATACTATATTAATTACACTGAATTTAATGAAGTAATTAATAATCTATCTACCGTGATACAACAACAGTCTAGAAAAAAGAGATGCACTAATATTAATCACGATAAAGGAAAGATGTGCACCATACGTAATCTAAAGATATAGACAAAACATTCTATAACAAGTTTATTTGTACTTCACGTAGTAAACCTCTGGAAAAAAGGAACTCTTCGGATTCTTCAGCCATAACTCTTCAATTAAATATTTAACCATACTCAACCGTCACCTATAACAATTATTATTACTATTCATGTTCTTTCACATTATTCACCTTTATATAGTGCTTGTAACAAATATATTATCTCATATCTAAAAACTATATTTTTGCTCTTCCTTTTCAATTTGATTTCAAAAAACTTCCAGAAAAACAATTCATTCTTGAATCATGTCTTCCCCATCTTCTTCCTCTGAACACTCAGAATTCAACTTCAATCAATCCCCCACCGGTCCTCTTTCTTCAGGGTATTCTAGTGAATCTGATACCAGTCTGGACTTCACTCCTTTTGACTATCTCACTACATCAAATAATATTTTAACTGATCCTCCTATTCATGAGGATGATGAAGTTTTTATGTGGGTTAGTGAGGAGGACATTATTCCTCTGCCACTTGACGGAGACATGCTTGATGAAAGCATGTCCTCTGATGCTATAGGCTCGCTTTCTCGCAACGGATCGGACGAAGAGCTTGATAGAGACGATCCATTCTGGGAGTTTATCGATGAACCAAAAAAACCTCAACAACAGGAAAATGATGAGGAAATAAGGGATGAACAGGAAGACCAGGAGAATGAAGGCGACGAATCTGCTTATGATGGTGATAATGACGAGGATTAGGATTTCCTGATCTTCTGATATTCAACGTTATTTTGTCTTCTCTTAAAAGATTTTAATGCTCTTTTTTTGTAAGGTCACTTTCTGACCATATTATGTTATAAATAAAATTTACTTCTATTTGTAAAATAATCTTTCACATTTTTAAAATACATATAAATTATACCGTATAGGTATTAATTCTGCATCTGATCTGCGATAATAGTCGCAGTACTCATATAATAATTACATATGAAACTGTGACCACGGTCGCTGTCCAGTCATAAACCGTTTGATGTTTTGCATTCAATAAAGTTATAAACAGCTACCATGGTCGCAGTCCAAAAATAAATTATATAAACAGATAATACTGCGAACATCATCGCAATCCTCTCAAATCAGTATATTTCGCTGTATATCACAAATTAGAAAATTACGACTGCTGTTCTTAAACACTGCGACCATAGTCGCAGTCCTACTTCGCATGCAATAAGTTACAGTGAAGATCAAACATATAAAACAGTACATAAACTACGACTATAGTATCAGTCCTTAGACACCGTTATTACATTTAACTTAACAAAAAAAATCATCCAAAAAAAATGCTCTCGTTAGTACTGCGACCATAGTCGCAGTCCTTGATCGCATGCTATATGTAAAAATCAATTTAATAATTCATAGACGAATCAGACAACAGTCACAATGAAGAACAAAATATATAAAAAATACGTAAACTGCGATTATACTATCAGTTATTAGTCACCGTTATTACATTTAACCAAACAAAAAAAAACGTCCACGACTTGCTCTCGTTAAGCACTGCGATCATAGTCGCAGTCCTTGTCCGAATTCAATATGTAAAAAAATAATAATAATTTATACATTACATGCGAAAAAAAGTAAACTGCGACTATATTAAAAAATCATTAAATTTCAAATCAGATAACAAAAAAAATAATAAAGAAGCATTCAAATTAGTTTCGTGATTTGATAAAAAAAATGTTGGCAGTTTGGTCGCAGTTAAAAAAGATAATTGTGACAAAAATTGAGTAACGTCAGAAAATATAAAAATATAATAAACTATACAGATCCACTGCCTTTTACCGCATGGGTATTTAGTAATTTCAACTATTTCTATAGGCGCGGCGTCCTTTCTAGTGTGGCTAATAATGTGCCACGTCACCGCAGGCTGAGAGGGTCTCTCAGCCGTCGGCTGATATACATTTTTCTCACACATATATATATATATATATATATATATATATATATATATATATATATATATATCAGAAAAATGTATATCAGCCGACAATTGAGAGAGTCTCTTAGTCGGTGGTGACGCGACACAATATGTCCTACAGTTCTGAATAATCTTCACGAAGATTCCGTTTTAGAAAATAACTAAAATTACTAAAAGACTCTGTTGTTCAAAAAATACAGTTTTTTTTCTTGGAAGAGATTAAGTTTATATTCTTTATTATTATTTTTCCTCTGATTATTCTATCTCTCTCTCTGTCTCCTCGTGCTTTCAGTTCTGGATTTTAAATTTGTAGAGTGTCACGTTCTTAAAAAAGCGGGATTAAATCTTGATTTTGAGTTTGCAGACTTAGATTTCATCTATCAGATCTCCATCGATCTATCCATTTCAATTTTTTTATCTCCATGTATTAGATCTCGCTCGGCCCGTCTTTTTTTATGTCGAGCCTCAATCATAATTCATCTCCCGCCACCCCATCTCGTCGTCGGTCCTGCCCCCTTTCTCCCTATCTGAATATGAATCAGTTATCATCATGTTCAACTTCATCAGACAATGAAGCAAATGCAGCAAGAGGGAGATGTTTGAATGCTGATCCAAAGGTTAATTTTTTTCCGATTTATTTATTATTTTGTTATTCTTCGTGCAATTATCACTGAAAAAATTATTTTCGTTTGTGTTGAGACTGCGATCTAATATTTGTTTTTTATTAAAGAATGCGACTAATGTCACAGTTTTTAATTAAAAAATTTCTCAATTGTTTAAACTGCGACCTTAGTCGCAGTGTTTAATTACATTAGTATAGGCTGTCTAAAAATCACTGAAGACAAGTCGTCAAAAAGCAGGATCCAAACTCCAAACGCAAGGCTAATCATCGCCACCAGCGCAGCACCAAGACGCGAGGGTTGAAACTCGCGTCTCAACATCACTGCAAGGATCAAGACGCGAGGGTTGAAACCCACGTCTCAGCGTTATTGCAGTACCAAGACGCAGAGTCCAAAGCTCGCGTCTCACGTGAAGCTTGACGCAGAATTAGAAGCTCGCGTTTCTCAAGCACCACCTCAATTGCAAAACGCGAGGCCTAAAGCCCGCGTTTCAGTTATAACTGCCCTCATTACTGGGTCAATTACTGTCCACGTAATAAGAGAGTTAACCCCCATTATGGAGTGTTTTTAGGGGACACGTTTACCCCTTGAAACCTCTATAAATAGCCTAGTTTACTATGGAAGAGGGGTCGAAAAATTCTTGGTAAAAAAGAACTTCGGTTGTAAGTCGTAGAAGCACTAAGATCTCCAGCTGAAAAGAAAAAGAGAGTTCAACTCTTCTAACAACTTGCTGAGGTCAAGCTTGTTTTTGCCTACAGTCTCTTTGAGATTCTTGGTGGACAGGAGCTGTGTTACTTCGTCCACTATCCAAAGAGAAGATTCCCAAGAGGTCCTGACGTTCACCCGGTCAACGAAAAATAAGATTCACTTTCCATCGCCACATCAAGAACCCGGCATTAAATAAAGGGGAGATTTGAGCTTGAATATTTCCCCTCTCTTGTGAAAGGATTATTGATCCGCTGTGATTTTCTTTACAATCAATTAAAGAATTTACTCCTCGATCCCCAATTTTCCCCACCAAACAATTAGGTCTGCGATCTTAATCGCAGTCCTTTATTATATTAAAGTTATGGTCTATCTTATAGACATTAATTAAATAAGGACTGCAACTAAGATCGCAGTATTTAATTAAAAATTTTCAAATCCTTATAAACAGCTACCTTAGTCGCATCATGTAGTTATATTAAGATTGTAACCTTAGTTGCTGTCCTTTATTATATTAAAGTTACTGTTTTAGTAACAGTCATCTATCATTTAAAGACTGTGACAATAAATACAATATTTAATAAAACACTTTCTGTAATATTATAAATATCTACAGTAGTCGCGTTGCTCAATTATTTTAGGACTGCAATCTTAGTCCCAGTCTTAAATTATTATATTAACGTTGCGTCCCTGGGTAACGGTCATTTATTACATGAGGGTTGTGGGTTGAGCCGTAGTCCTACCTTATTTCTTTCTTTTAATCTCACAAATTTTTTGTAGGAAATGATAAATTTGCATGGTGAAATGTCTGGAAGCACAGTTATTTTTTTAGGACAGGAATTTGCAATAGATGATGAAGCATACAACTTCCACAATGCAATGCAAGAAACAGCGGTTTTGACGTGAGAAAAAAAGAAATAGATAAATTACGGATGCCTCCGCATGAGGTTATTTGTAAAAAAAAATATTGTTGCAACATGGAGGATGTCAAGAGGTTGGGGGATAAAGACAAAAAGGACTTACCATCAATCGTCGTATTTATACTAGAGTTCCTTGTACTGCTGAGATGCATATTCGGTTACGTTTATTACTAGACAGAATGTTTTGGGTGATCACCAAGTTTGCTGATTCGTATTCGCATGATTTATTAAGCCCGGATAAGGTGCATCACTTTTACTCTCATCAGACACATCGATCAAATATAAGCAGAATCATTATGACCAATTTGAATGATGTAAGAATGCGTCCTTTTAATATTGCCCGTGTTGTTAATGCAATGAATCATGGAGAATATTGTGAACCAGTAAGCGCATAACAGTGTATTAATTTTATTCGACGTAAAAGAAATAATATTGGACAAGAGTTCCTTTCTATCATCGAATACTTTCAAGAGAAAGTATAGTCAGACCAGAATATTTCTTTACCAGTGAGGTTGATCATGCCGGCACACTAAGAAGTGTCATTTGGGCCAATGAAAGAGCAATATCTTCTTATTTATGTTTTTCAGATGTGGTAGTTTTTGACACAACATACAAAACTAATCATCTGAACCTGCCCTTTGCTCCTTCACTGAAGTGAATCATCATCGACGATCTATTTTGTTCGGTTGTGCATTGCTCGCAGATGAGTAAAGGCATATATTTGTTTGCCTTTTTAAGAAATGGCTCAAATGCATGTACGGAGTGGCGCCAAAGGCGATCATAACTGATCAGAATGCCCAGATAGGTGATACTATCAAGATAGTTTTTCCAAATTGTAAACATCGTTTCTGTTTTTGGCATATAAGGAAACACATTGCAGAGCAACAAATCCCTTTGATGAACAAGTATGAAAATGATTTTTCCACTGATTTCAATTTTTGGTGTTCTCTCGTGATATAAGCATATGTGAGGAATGTTGGAGAGTGATGAAGCAAAATATGATATAGATGAAGAAGAAGACAATTGGTTGGTAAAGATGTACAGATTGCGTACACATTGAGTTGATGTTTATCTGAAGGATATTTTGGGCTGGAATGAGTCAAAGATTTGAGAGTATTAATTTCTTTTTTGATGAGTTCGCGAATGCAAACACAAAATTTGTTGAGTTTGTCAACCAATACGATAAAGATATTGCTGCTCGTCATATAGTTGAATCTCAAGAAGACTTTATGTGTTTGAATTGTGTGCCTAATTGTACCTCAAATCCATATGAGATACAAGTTGCAAAGTTTTATGCTAGGAAGATTTTTAAGTTGTTTCAAAAGGAATAGGCAATTGTAATGACACTGTTTTCCGAAGAGTTGGAACATTAAGGCTCAAGAATACCTTTTTTGGTTGGTGATTTTTCTGAATCAAAAGATAAATGGGATAAAGTCAGTTATGAAATTTGTGGTGAGCTTCATGTTTTTGTAGTTATGCCTTATTTGAAATCAAGGGAATACTTCGTAGACATATTTTGTGCATCTTATGGCGCAATCGTGTTACACATATTCCAGAATCTTATATACTACAAAGGTGAAGATTGTGTAATGCCCCAACCTCGCGGGTACGGAACGTTATGGTGACGCAGGGTGAAAATACCCTCACATACATACGCTAAGCCTCAGTACAGAGAATAAATACAATATACACAATTATTTCACCATTAATAAGTACAAGAATACCTAAAGAGTCAGTGATCATAATAGATATGGAACCAAGGATAAATAAGAAAATTAGAAACAAATAATAAAGATACCTATGAAGGGCTCTGGACTAACTCCTCTAGATTCCCTAGATAAGGGTTGAGGTGCCGCGTTGGCTCTCTTGGTTGAATACAAGTGTTAGCAAACAATCCCAAGCAATATAACAATATGCACACAATGTATATCAAGCATGAAAAGATAAACACAATATAAGCATGTAAGATATAGACAAGAGACAAAGAGAGAGAGAGAGAGAGCAATCGCAAACACAAGGGATTGTTTCGAGGTTCGAGCACACTTGCTCTACATCCCCGCCTTCGACACACGAAGGATTTCCACTAAAATCGATCCCACCGGATTACTCGGTGCCGCAACACCTACAAGTTCTCGAACTCCATAGTCCGTACACACGCAAGCCCCACAAGCTCGCCGAGGCCGCTCCTCAAACCAAGAGTTCACACACGAACTCTAAACCACCGCGAACACACTTGTCCCCCTCCTCAAAGAATAAAGAAAAGATCTTTGGTGATCACAACACTTTGATCACCTAAAACAATCTCACTACAACACTCTTATAGGATGAGTATGTCTATGAATTGCTCAAGTGTTTGTGAGAAAATAAGGATGAGAATGTGTGGAGGAAAAACTTAAGAAATCTCTTTTAACACTCTCTTGATAAACTCCCTTTTGATACGAAATATTAGCACTCATTTTAGTGGAGAAAACTCTTTTAATGGAGTAGAAAAAACTGGCTCAAAGTCCACTAGAAATCTTAGGCAAAAACAATGCCCAAACCCCCAAATTTATAGGCTAAGAAAAACTAGCCGTTGGGGTCTGTCAGGCCTGTCGCTCGACTGCCCGGTCGACCGCCAACGGTGAGAAATCCGACCGTTGGGGCTGCGGTCAACCGCCCGGTCGACCGAACCTCTGGAACAGAGAGTCAGACTCTCTGCCGGTCGACCGCCCGGTCGACCGGGGCATTTCCAGAGAGCAGACCTCTCTGGACGGTCGACCGGCCCTCCAGCCAGATACTGGCGTGCACGCTGTGCACGTCGGTCGACCGAGCCGGTCGACCGACTTCAGAGCTAGTCGACTATACAGTCGACTTGCTGAAGCCAGGAAACAAAAATCTGGGATTAAAAAGTTGGTCATTTTTAACTTAATAAAATCCCATAAATACACAGAAAATCTACAAAAATAGTTTTACCAATATACTTGGATAAACAAACATGCTTGCATAAAATCAAGGCATGTTATAAATGATATGGACTATTTTTGTAACTTGGAAATATTGGTTCAAAATGAAAACTGTATTTTTCAAAACTTGTTTTCCAAAACTTCTCCAAATACAAAAACAAGATATTTAAACTCTATTAAAGTATAGTGTGTATGGATATGATCCACTACACAAACATGGTGAAATATCTATATTTTTGACATTAAGCACTAAACATGATTTTGGTTAAAACATGTAAACATTGAATACCAAAAACAAAACATGTATTTTCTAAAAATAGAAAATCTTTTGTAAAAACAAAACTATCAAGAGTGTGTGTGTATATGTACTTGAGCAATCCACCAACTACTCTATCCTTTACATTTTATCTAAAAATAAAATCTTCTAAAACAAACCTACTCAAGTCTTCATCTTCTTGAAGTCTTCACTTGAAGCCTTCTTGACTTGGTCCAAACACCGTGCTAACTCCAAAACTTGACTTTAAATCCTTTGTTGAAGCTATGCACCTACTAAGATCTTGATCATGAATCTGTCACTAATTAAACACAAGATCATTAGTAAACATAACTACATGAGTTGATCATCATCAAAACTAGAGTGATGGGCCTTTGGGCCAACAATCTCCCCTTTTTGATGATGACAAAACTCATGAAGTTATATATGCATGGATTAAAGTAAAGCTTCAAAGAAGCTCCCCTTAACTCATGCATAACAAATAAACAATAAATATGTAATGTATGCTCATAAACATGTATGCAAATATATGGAGATAAACATTCTAACAAGCATAAAACAAATCAAATTCTTTTTCTCCTATTTGCAAAACAAAACATATATGCATAAACAATCATTTTTTAAAAACATGCATATAAATCTCAAATTCTTCTCCCCCTTTTTGTCAATCATCAACAAAGGGGTTAAAGTAAAAACAAAATTTTTCTCCCCCTTTTTGTCATAAACAAAAAAGATCAATAAGGGGTACAAACAAATAAGTCAATAAAAGTTTATATGCGATATACATTCATGAAGAGGAAGACGCTAAGTTAACTTCCCTGCACATATACATTACATGAAAGAGGGATGACAAGCCCTAATTCACATAACGCATAATATGCAATGCATAAGAGGAGATGTGAAGCTCCCCCTACACACGTGTACCACATAAAGAAGAGTTGTCAAGCTCCTCAATATACAATACACTCAACATGAATCTATATGTAGAAGAGATGTTAAGCTCTCCTTGCACATAAGAAATACACATCAAGACATTTTTTAATTTTTCTTAAACAAATTTTTAAAGGTATCAGAGCTCTTGTAAAACAATCAAATTTTAAGATACCAAATGTAAATAATCCTTATTATAAATCATATTGATACCAATTGAAATTTAACAAATATGAAGTTGAAACATATTAATACCAATAGTAAACATAATGATAAAAAAAAATTTATTTTTCATCATAAACTTTGTGCTTTAAAAATGTGAACCAATTGTAAGTTAAGCATATGAAAATCATATATATGTATGAAAAAAAAGAGTATACCAATTGAAATTGATACATACATATATAAGAAAACAAAAATGAGTATATACAAATAAAAAGTCAAATTGATACCAATTGAAACGATTCAATGATACCAATTGAAACAATAATAGGATCATGTGTATATCTCATAAACATTGAAGAATGAATAACTAGTTAAATTATTTTTGAAAAACTAGTTAAAGATCCTTCAAAACATGAAATCAAAACATATGTTTTTCATGAGTCATACCAAATACACAAGAATCGACACTCAAATCGATAAAGCTCAAAAATATGTTCATGAAACAAATTCATGAATAAACAAATAAAGTGTGAGTGTACAAGAATCATGTGTTTAGTATTTTCCATGAAAATAATCAATAAAGCCCAAAACAACTATCATTTTATCAAAATAAAACATGAAAAATTATTTTTCTTTAAAAACAATACACTTCTAGGTATATGTATGATTTATCTAAATCTAACAATATGCATACATATTCCAAACATAAAACGAGTCTATTAATAGTATTTGCATGAAGGCAAGAGACTCAAAAAGGATATACATGTATATTTATTAGATTTGAATAAAAATTACATATACATGAAGTAAAAACACGAAAATAGGCAAAACAAGTATAAATGAAAGAATCATCAAAACTAGCCTATATATGTGCATATAGTGGGTACAAATGAGCATGAAGTGCAAACATATATGAATCAAATGTTCTCACTATTTGTACATGTATAAATACAAGTTTTGATAAAAACTACATTTAAACTAGTATTTACCACATGAAGCACAAAACACATAAAAATATGAACATGCTATATGATATCATGAAATTAAAAGTATGTACAAATATTAAGAGTTTAGAAATAGTCACCAACTAGGGAACTATGTTCCAAATCTCCAAACATGGTGGATGTCCTACCAAACCTCCTTGATAGCGGTGCATCAAAAATATGTCCATCGAGTCTACGTGCAACACCACCAAGGCACCAAATCTCTCACGTCTTGTGAGAGCCCACACCTACATCAAAAACAAAAGGTGGGGACTTTGGTACCCATTTTCTTTTGGGTCCTTGGGGGTTAGTCTTGTTAGGAACCCAAAAATATTGATTAGCAAAATTCATAGCATTTATCTTATCATAACAAAATTTTGCTAAATAGCCTTTGCGGCCACAATGTGTACATTTGTACACCTTAGGATGCATATGTGTTTGAGTGTGATCATGGCGTGCAAATAGTGAATATGCATGATGAGAATGATGTGCATGAACATGAGGAGTTTGTTTCTTTGTAAACATAGACTCCAATTTAGTGTGGTTAAATGCACATGAGCTCAAGGTTGAGCTCAAACTATTAATTTTATTTTTTAAAAGTTTAATCTCACTATCTTCAACGGTAGCATGTAGAGAAAAGTGAGATAAAGAATCATTTTTCTTATTCTTTTTAGAAAAACTTTCTTTTTCACAAATTTTTCTTTTTAAACAAGAGTTTTCTTGAAAAACAACTTCCTTTTGTTTTTCCACCAAAGTAATTTTATTTTTCAAATTTGTGTTTCCTTCACAAAGATCACTCAATTTTGAAAACAAGGAAACATTCTCATTTTTCAAATCTTTATTTTCTTTTTCTAAGCATGCAATGTTACTTCTAAATGAATCATGTTCTATATGCATGCAATCAAGTTTCTTTTTCAAATTTTTATTATCCTTTTTAATCATGTCATATTTCTCAAGCAATAGTTGACAAAAAGATGTGAGCTCATCATATGACATGTCATTATCTTCATCTACCTCGGATTCGGTAGTTACCTCAAGGGGGTTATCCCCTTGGACTATATAGCACGCGTTGGAGGTGTTGCTTCTAACGTCCGAATCGCTCCCCGCATAATATAGATCCTTTTCGCCAAGGGAGGTGATGATGTTCCATGCTACAAAAGCCGAATCAACATTAAAAACTCTAGATAGATAATCATCATTTAGGGTTGATTTTAAAGCATAAATGGCTTTTGAGTTAGCCTCAAAATACTTGCTATTATTAACATAAGAATCATTAGTGGTAGCAAGATAAACATGAATTCCTAAGGCCTTGAGGTACAATGACATCTTAACTTTCCAAATTTGGATGTTAAGAATGTCAAAAGTGGGAGGTGACATAAAGTCCATGGTGTGTGTACAAATATAGTGATTAGCCTAAAAAGAGGATCTTTAACTCTAGGTTGTAAGACCCAAATCAAGAGCACTTGGCTCTGATACCAATTGTAAGTTCACCTAGAGGGGGGTGAATAGGTGATGGCTAATCTAATGGTCACTTAATGCCAAATAATGCGGAATTAAAAACAATTATGACCTAATTAAAACTATTACACTAAACACCACGTATAATACAAGAGTGTAGCCGAATTCCCCGTGAAGGGCTCTGGACTAACTCCTCTAGATTCCCCTAGATAAGGGTTGAGGTGCCGCGTTGGCTCTCTTGGTTGAATACAAGTGTTAGCAAACAATCCCAAGCAATATAACAATATGCACACAATGTATATCAAGCATGAAAAGATAAACACAATATAAGCATGCAAGATATAGACAAGAGACAAAGAGAGAGAGAGAGCAATCGCAAACACAAGGGATTTGTTTCGAGGTTCGAGCACACTTGCTCTACATCCCCGCCTTCGACACACGAAGGATTTCCACTAAAATCGATCCCACCGGATCACTCGGTGCCGCAACACCTACAAGCTCTCGAACTCCCTAGTCCGTACACACGCAAGCCCCACAAGCTCGCCGAGGCCGCACCTCAAGCCAAGAGTTCACACACGAACTCTAAACCACCGCGAACACACTTGTCCGCCTCCTCAAAGAACAA
Source organism: Agave tequilana (assembly GCA_038442645.1). Classification (NCBI taxonomy): domain Eukaryota; kingdom Viridiplantae; phylum Streptophyta; class Magnoliopsida; order Asparagales; family Asparagaceae; genus Agave; species Agave tequilana. The sequence continues at coordinate 139,909 of JAVJIF010011742.1, read as the reverse complement.
AGAAAAGATCTTTGGTGATCACAACACTTTGATCACCTAAAACAATCTCACTACAACACTCCTATAGGATGAGTATGTCTATGAATTGCTCAAGTGTTTGTGAGAAAACAAGGATGAGAATGTGTGAAGGAAAAACTTAAGAAATCTCTTTTAACACTCTCTTGATAAACTCCCTTTTGATAGGAAATATTAGCACTCAATTTAGTGGAGAAAACTCTTTTAATGGAGTAGGAAAAACTGGCTCAAAGTCTACTAGAAATCTTAGGCAAAAACAATGCCCAAACCCCCAAATTTATAGGCTAAGAAAAACTAGTCGTTGGGGTCTGTCAGGCTTGTCGGTCGACCGCCCGGTCGACCGCCATCGGTCAGAAATCCGACCGTTGGGGCTGCGGTCGACCGCCCGGTCGACCGAACCTCTGGAACAGAGAGTCAGACTCTCTGCCGGTCGACCGGGGCATTTCCAAAGAGCAGACCTCTCTGGACGGTCGACCGGGTCGGTCGACCGGCCCTCCAGCCAGATACTGGCGTGCACGCTGTGCACGTCGGTCGACCGAGCCGGTTGACCGACTTCAGAGCTAGTCGACTATACAGTCGACTTGCTGAAGCCAGGAAACAAAAATCTGGGATTAAAAAGTTGGTCATTTTTAACTTAATAAAATCCCATAAATATACAGAAAATCTACAAAAATAGTTTTACCAATATACTTGGATAAACAAACATGCTTGCACAAAATCAAGGCATGTTATAAATGATATGGACTATTTTTGTAACTTGAAAATATTGGTTCAAAATGAAAACTGTATTTTTCCAAAACTTGTTTTCCAAAACTTGTTTTTCCAAAACTTCTCCAAATACAAAAACAAGATATTTAAACTCTATTAAAGCATAGTGTGTATGGATATGATCCACTACACAAACAAGGTGAAATATCTATGTTTTTGACATTAAGCACTAAACATGGTTTTGGTTAAAACATGTAAACATTGAATACCAAAAACAAAACATGTATTTTCTAAAAATAGAAAATCTTTTATAAAAACAAAACCATCAAGAGTGTGTGTGTATATGTACTTGAGCAATCCACCAACTACTCTATCCTTTACATTTTATCTAAAAATAAAATCTTCTAAAACAAACCTAGACTCAAGTCTTCATCTTCTTGAAGTCTTCACTAGAAGCCTTCTTGACTTGGTCCAAACACCGTGCTAGCTCCAAAACTTGACTTTAAATCCTTTGTTAAAGCTATGCACCTACTAAGATCTTGATCATGAATCTGTCACTAATTAAACACAAGATCATTAGTAAACATAACTACATGAGTTGATCATCATCAAAACTAGAGTGATGGGCCTTTGGGCCAACAGTATCATGTCTTAATTATGTATTATTTATTAATAATAACAGTAATTGGACGATATCAATGGTTAAAATGAACACTTGTAGGTAATAAACAAAATAATCATTTATAGTGTCGTGAGTGTACATTTATAATGTGCCCATAGGGAATACATGGAGAGCCGGATAATAACATGACATGAAGAACATAACATGCATATATAATAGTATGACAATAAACAAGATATTTATGATGGACAAGATACCAAGAAATATAATTATACAATAATAATAATTAGTATCACCTGATATTTTAATCAATCTCTTCCAGTGTCTCATACCACTAGTAGTTCATACCGGAGCTCGTACTGCAGCCGAACCCATCCAGATATGGCATACAAGTACCATTACTCGAACGAGAGAATGACCAAATAGCAAGTGTTCCTGACGTCACCATTGTTGGGTTATTAAATATATTATTTATTGGGTCTGAATAACAAGTGCACTGAGGATGCCTTCATCATGCCAACATATGAGATTCTAGAGGCGGCCCCCACAAATTCAAGAGGTGGCACCCACCATGTATGTGGTGTGGCACTTTATTCCGTGTGACACTTAGTTTCACACACCATGTGCCTAATGCCAGCATGACCGTGCGTATAACGGGTATACATGATAACAAGAATATTGAGTCTGATCAATAACAATATTTATAGCAAGAGCACCGGAGACATTCTCGTCACCCAACACCAGATGGAGTGACGATTTCAGAGGTGGCCATCACGGATTCAAGAGGTGGCCCCCACCACGTATAGGTGTGATGTGGCACTTTGTTCCGTGTGGCACTTAGTTCCACACATGTTCCGCTGGACGCTAACGTGACTATGCTAATAACGGGTATACCAAAATACAAGTATGCTAGCTTATTAATAATATCTATTACATGTAACCAATTAACAAGATTTTTATCAGTAATTTGGTAATATGAACAAGTATGCAATGTAACATGAGTACAAGAATATTCAAATAACAGTAATCCCGGTAACAGGAACAATAATCCATGCAACAAGAACACAGGAATAGTGAGCCATGCAACATGGATATAGGAACATTCAGGGCACGAATACAGGTGAATCCATGTAACAGTGATAATAGTATCTGGTATAATAAGTATCCACTGTAACAAATATCTACATGACATAACATTGTTCAGTATAACAGTGTATCTGTGTAACGATGATACAAGCATATGAATAATAGTGTCTGGTGTGCTAGTATACTCGTGCAACAGTGGTACATGTACATGAAACGTGGGTGTTCATAAACATAATGAACGCATACCCGAACATACATGATCAATGTCCGGTATATTGGAGTGTCCAGTGTAATAGAATATTTGTTTAGCGGTGCCAGTATTTGGGTGACATGGACATGTATCAACTTATTACTATTTTGTTGTAACAATTTCAATATTATTAACATAATCGATATCATATGGTAGTTAAACATAATTATCTGGATTACTATATTTAAATTATTAATTTATTTATTAATCTAGATTTTCTTTATCAACATCTTTTAATTACTCAATACATACAGATAATCCACCTATATTTTATATTAAATCAAGAAATCAGATAAATTACTATCTCATTGAACATGTTTAAAGTTCTATCACGCATATTCTAGTTTCTGTGATTTATCATTAATAACAATATTTTAAATAATATTTACAGTAATTTACCGATAATTATGTTTTAAATACAACAATCAATTTTCTTGTTGAATGAAATTATATAATTTGTATAAGAAAAATACTCGAAAAACTATACGAGAATGTAATTCATCTTCATACGATCGCAACAGTTTCAAAATTGTCTACACCGGACTTCGGATGCTCCAGATATCACCTGAACACTAAAACCTTACAAATGGGTCAAATATGAAATCAAAAGGGCTAAATTACAATCGTTATAAATAATCAGGGCGTTTTAAATAAATTTACCTTTATTAGGTTTAGAAGCGGGTTTGGATCCCTAACGGGTCAGGTTTAGATCTGAAACCCAAACCCAATTGACTTAAGCAAATGTATATAATGGGTTCGGGTTCGCGTTCGAATCTAATACCCAAACCCATACGACTTGAGTCATTTGGGTTATATGGTAGTGGGTTTATGGTTATTGGGTGTGGGTCTTTGGGTTTATGTCTATTTGAGAGGAGAGAGACTAAGAGAGAGAAAGAGAATGAGAGAGGGAAACAGTAAAATAGAGTAGAGAAGAAGAAACAAAGGAAGAAAAAATATAAGGGAAGAAAGAAAGAAAGAAAAGAAAGAAGAAGGGAAGAAAGAGGGGGAGGGGCCCGGTCGGGCTAGGCCAGCCGTGGGAGGCGCCCGACTGACCATGGGCGGCGCCTCAGTCAGGGGGGCGGCCTGACCCTGGTGAGGAGAGAGGAGGAATAGGCGGTGGGTGATGGTGTTGGGTGGTAGTAAAAGATGGTGTTGGAGAATTTATTATTGGTGGTGAAAATTTGATGGTGAATTTTGGAGATGGAGTACTGGGTGGTGGTTATGGTGGTGATGATGGTGGAGATGGTGGTGAAATTGAGGTGGTGGTGATGAATTTATGGAAATTTGAATGAAATTAGTGGAGGTGAGAGATGTGGAGGAAAGAGATCATGATGGTGGAGATTGAGATGGTAAAGGAGGAGGAAGTGGTGGTATGATGGTGTTGTCCGGGCGTTGGCCACAATGGGGATCGTCATGGAGTTCGCTGGAGCAGGGTGATCGGAGAGGGGGAGAGATTGGAGAGAAGGAGAGAGATTATATAAAAGAAATGAGATAGATTTAGGAGAGTGAGAGAAATTAGAGGGAGTTGAGAAAAATTAAGAGAGAAATTAAAGAGGGATTAAGAGAGGGCCGGTGGAATGAGGCGGTGGGGAGAACAATGTGGAAAAATGGAGAGGAAAGGAGAAGAAAAAAGAAAGTAAAGGTTAAAATATTATTTAATTAATATAATTTAAGTAGGTCAAAATTTGACTAGCTCCAAATGGTTCTCAAAAATTTTGTAAAATAGAGAATATTATCTTGAGGAACAATATGAAATCAGTTTTAAGAAATTCAGTCTGTTTTGCAAATTAAAAATCCTGAAATGTGTCGTCGATACTGGGCGAGTTGACGAATTCAGAAAAATCTCGAAAAATATGTTAAAATAGAAAATATAATTTCAAAGAATAACTTGGAGACAAATTTTTAAAATTCAACTTTATTTGTAAATTAAAAATCTTAGAGTCAATTATCAGTATCGGTCGACACCAAATTCGGATATTTTCTAAAATAATTCAGAAAAAATTTAAGAAAATTTTGAAAAATCTAAAATATTAGAAAATAGTATCTGAAATTGAAACCGGTTCAATCTAACTATTAGAAAGGTTAAAGTAATTTTGTACATCGTATCGAGTACTGATACTGTGATACTTACATCAAAGATCGGGGGGTTACGGATTGGATGCTCGTTACAAAAATGTTGGAATTGAACATGACATGAAATCTTGTCCATATCAAGGTATGTAAGGAACTACAAGATTGTGAACACTTTGATCCAAATTTAATGCAGTTCTCGAAATGGCATCTGATTCGGATATCTATCTTTCCAAGTTGGATAGTGTGTTGGAAGGATTTGCTATAAAAACCAGCAATGACTTTATATCCAATACATTTAATGACCAATCATCACAGACTGAAATTAATATTGGTTCTAATTCTTCAGTTGTGAAATTGAGAGACGGTGAAGATATAATAATACGCGATCCTTTTGATCCTGTGGCTACAAAGAGGAGTCTCAAAAGTGCATTCAGGATAAAGTTTAGATTTGAAGATTCTTTATCATAGAAGAAGATGCATGTAAAAATTGTCAACAAATGGGCCATTATACGATTGGTTGTACATTATTGGTATGACATTTTCTCTTATATCATTTGCATTTTAATTTGCAGTTTCAAACATTTACATAATTTTTTTAACAAAACTTTTCCTATGCATGTTTTTCATTATCACATGAATTGATTTTTTTATTCACCGAGGAAATAGTATCAGACTATAGCAACCGAGAAGGAAGAAAGAGTTGATTTTTTTATTGGCATGCGAGGAATGCGACCAAGATCTCAGTGTCGATGTAGAAAGGATATCACAAATATGACCAGAGTCACAGCTCAATAAATATTTTATATATTTGTTATTCGCTGCACATGTTCTCTAAATTTTAATACATTAAGAACTTTTCATTTATTTTACAGATTTACTATGGTCATAATTTTTTAATTTGTTTGAATATAGTGAAACTTACTAGTTTTTATGAGCACCGCGACCATGGTAGCATATACGACTGTCAATGTGGTTAATCTTTGAACTGCGATCATGGTCGCAGTTTTTGAATTATTTGAATATACTGCGACGACAATGTTTGGTCGTGTCTGCGACCATGGTTGCAATTTTCATATATCATTGTAGTAGACAGCATTTTCTGTTACACATAGCGACCATATTCGTAGTTATATGAACGGCGACCATTGTCGCAGTTTTATACATGATAGGATATTTTTAACTGAAGACTGCGACCTTATTAAACTTAATAGTATATTTTTAACCAATCTTTGTGTTTTTTTGAAATCCTTTTTAATCGTCTTTTGTATCAGAAAACTTTTGACTTATTTTAATATCTACGATTAGAGTCACTGTTTTAATATAGTTTTATATACTATTGTTTATAGCGACCTTGGTCGCAGTCTGTATCCAAAATGAGAGATTTCCATCATCAAAAAAAGAGTGCGAGCATAGTTAACTTTTTAGATAAACCTTATAAGAAAGGACATTAAAATTTAAGATAAAAGAAAATTTTATTTATTTCATGAACCTTACAAAAAAAAAGACATTAAAATGCCTAGAAAGAAGAGAAAATGAAGTTGATTAAGAAAATAACGAAAAAATTCTAGTTGTCCTCGTCATCACCATCATAATCATAATCGTCTTCTTCCTTCTCATTGTCTTCTTCTTCCGTCTCGCTTTTGTCCTCTTCGTCTTCCGCGACCCTCTCGCTCTGCGTCTCACTTCCCTATCTTCTGGAGGGAATTTCGGTTCATTCATAAATTCTCAGAATAGGTCGTTCATATCGAGCTCTTCCTCCGACCCGTATCGAGGGGACATATTAGAATAATTCTCCCAATTATCATTAGAGGAATTGCTGCGTTCAGGGGAAGAAGGATGAGAAGGCATGTTTCAATAGTAAAATTCTTACATAAGTTTATAAAGCGAATTGTGGCTGTTATTTTTTTTAGAAATGAGATCTTTAATATATAATACATTCAGGAAGTCCAAAACGCTAACACTCTGAAACGACGTGAACAATATGAATAAGTATTATAGATGACGGTTAAGTTTTTAAAAACTAAATAAAAAATAATAATTTATTTAATTAAATCATTTATGGTGGGAGGATTCCAAGACTAATATTCTTTGGGTTTATTATGACATAATTTACAAATTAACTGTTATTTATATTTTATTTTTATGATTTTTAATTGTACTAATTTAAATAACTTTACGGTATCTCTGTTAAAATATTTGATTCTTTATTGAAGACTGTGACCATAATCGCAGCATCGTGGTATAGAGGTTTTGACTGAATGCGACCCGGGTCACATTCAAGAACTGCGACTTGATTTATTGAGCATAGCGACCAAGGTCGCATTACACATATAGTATATAATAAATGAACTCTATGACTTATGCCGTACTCCTAAGTTAGTTTTAGAAAATGTGATCACGACGCAGTGCTAACTGAGACAAATTCTTTTAACTTATTCTGTGTACTGTAGACTGTATCATAATTGGAGACTAAGATCGTGGTAGCAGTGCTTAATGATAGTAATTGTTATAATGTATGTGTATTGCCATCTGTATCGCACTTCTGATAGTCGATGTGATCGGCTGAATAAATAAATGCGACTATGATCGCAGTCCTTAATACCTTTGCAAAATAACTGCGACTGTGGTTGCGGTCCTTAACACACAAAAATTCGCTGAAGTTGACCAACAGGTATGCTTTATAAATAGTATATTATTTTTGAATTAAATCGACCATGGTCGCATTTCATATTATAATTGAAAAAAATGTACAATAAAATTCATTAAATAATATATTACATGTAAATTAATAATAAAAAAATTATTACATGTCAATTTTCAAATTTCATTCTTCTAATGTTTTCAGTTTCTTCATCCCAATGTTCAAATGTCAATCGTCACACAGGCTGAGAAACTCTCTCAACTGGCGGCTGAGATATAGAAACCCATACATACATACATACATATATATATATATATATATATATAGAGAGTCTTTAGGTGAGAAATTTTCGCACAACAGCTGTGCGAAAATTGATCTCACCCACTCGCTCAACTGAGGGGAATTTGCATCTCAGACGTGCGTTCATTTGGGGTTGATGCAAAAAAAAAAAAACGCGTGGGACCCACTGGTTGAGATAAATAAATGGGCGAGAGGGAGAGAAGCCCCCAATTTTTCTCTCTCCATCTGTCTCTCTCGTTAATCTCTCACTCTCGCCTGAACCCTCGTCGTTGCTCAGCGGGCCTGATCTCGAGCCCTATCGCCCTCTACAGCTCGCTGCTGCCCTCTACAGCTCGCGACCGCCCTCTAGATCTCTCTTTCTGTACCAGATTTTATTGATCGAGGCTTGAGCTATCGTCGCCGCTCTCCAGGCCCGATCTCGAGCTTCACCGCCCTCCGGAGCTCACCGTCAACCTCTAGATCTTCTGTGTGTACTGTATCGTGTTGATCAAGGCTCAATCCCTTTTCGTTAGAACCCTCGTCGTCGATCGACCTTCCTCTTGATTTGCCTTTCTCCCATCTCTCTACCTCTGGACCAGATCTCTATCTTTCCCTTCTCTCTGGCCAGATCTCGTAGATTTCGAGATCGAGGCTCGATTTTTTACAAATGAGTCGGGTTCGGATCTAAAAAATAGATCCAAAATTCTTATCGGGTCGGGTTCGGATATGACATTTCAAACCCAAAACCCGATATCAAATCCGAAAAGAGAGTAAATGTTATAAATGTTACTTATCGTCATACATTTTATATATTTAAATTAATAAAATTATAAAAATGAGAACTTGATCATATTATTATAAAGTAGATAAATTTTCATTTTGCATCTAATAAAATTGAGATACACTTTAAAAAATAACTCTCATTGGAACTTTAGTACACCTATTTATAATCTGAATCTGACCCGAACTTGATAAGAAAGAAGGGATTCTGACCTGAACCCGAGTCTGAACCTGAATTCCTTATCGTGTTCGGGTTTGGATATGGCACGAGACCTGACCCGAACCGGACCCGTTTACACCCATAAGCAAAAGACAGGTAGTGACGGTGGTGAACTACACAGGTCGGGGGCGAACTCCGAAGGGTGATGGTGTTGGCTTGATCTCCATATCTGCGTTGGCGAGCTCCAGAGGGCGGCGGATCTCGAGATTGGTCCCTACGAGCGGCGGTGATAGCTCGAGCCTCGATCATCGAGATCTAGTACAACGAGAACGTGAGCTGCAGAGGGCAGCAGCGATGGGCGGCGTAGGTTCAGGCGAGGCTGATAGAGGAATGAGAGAGACCGAGGGAGAGAGAAAATTAGTGGCTTTTCTCTCTCTCCCGCCTATTTATTTCTCTCAGTCAGCGGGCCCACGCGATTTCCCCCCTCAACCCCCCAAATGAATGCACGACTAAGATGTAAATTCCCCTCAGTTGAGCGGACGAGTAAGATCTATTTTTGCACAGTTGTTGTGCGAAAATTTCTCCCCTGAAGACTCATATATATATATATATATATATATATATATATATATATATATATATATATATATATATATATATATATATAGGGAAAAATGTTCTTAGTAAGTCTCCTTAGATTGTAATCTAAGGAGGCGGCTTAAAACTCTAACATCCTGATTTTTTTTTAACGATCCGACCGCACATTATCATATTCATGTTATAAGATGTATGCATGTAAAAACTCACGTGATTTGAAGTTTGTTTACTCTATTTTCTTTGGTTCAAATATTAACGGTTTTTAAACAGTAGAACAGAATGGAACGATTAGATCAATGAGTAAATGAACTTCAAATCACGTGATTTTTTATATGCGTACATCTTATAATATGAAATGATAATGTGTGGTCGGATCGTGAAAAAAATCGGTATGTTGGAGTTTTAAACCGTCTCCTTAGATTGTAATCTAAGGAGACCTACTAGGAGCACTTGACCCACATATATATATATATATATATATATATATATATATATATATATATATATATATATATATATATATATATATATAAAGAGAGAGAGAGAGAGAGAGTAGTGATTAGGTGTCCCAGAAATCTAAGGTGAGAAGATGCAAAGGGATTACGAGGGTAGTTCGATTTAGGTTAATAGTTGGAATTAAAGCTAAAAAGAGAAAATAACTTATTGGAGTAGCAAAATTCTGAGCTATTTTACGTTAGAAAAATTAAGGTCCAATCCATCTTCATCTTTCTCATCACTCTCATTTCTTCTCTCTTCTCTTATCTAAAATTTTTCGACACCAACTCCCGGCTCAATCATCTCTCTTAACAAATCCAGCGTCTCCTCCCTCCTCTATTGCTCATTTGTTATTGATCTTCGATGTTTTTTTAACTTTCTTTTTTGAGTATTCTAAACTGTTAAGAAAATCAAGAATCATACTTCTAAGCCTTTTCAAATAATTAAAGAAACTGATGGATGCAATTAATTTAACTTAATCCCTTTCAATCAATTAAAGAATCTAAGGGATCAAATTAATTTTACTTTAATGTATCCAATTGAGGTGCGGCCACTACAACACTGAAGATGGTGTAAAACAAGACCGAAATGGATGGTTGGTCGGGTTTAACCAAAACCGGCCACTATTGTGGTTTGGTTCATCATTGAACCAAAAAAAGTTCATTGTACTTGAACCGGCCAAATGACTTAAACCAGGTTGTTTTTAGTGAACTAAGTACTTTGATAGTTAACTAAACATTTGATTCAAATGACTCTTATATCTTCTTTTAAAAAAAATAATGCGGGGTGTTATTCATTACACTTCCATTATCATAATCTATTTTTGTGCACCGTGGTTATGAAAATCCACGAGAAACAACAAGTTAAACAAAATTCAAGGAATTTTTTGAATTTGAAACGCTAGAAGAAGAAGAAGGGACGAGAAAGAATCATCTTCATTTCCATCTCTCCTTTCTTTGAAGAGACTGAACTACAAAAGTAAAGTATGTATGAAGAGTCAGCAAGCAACCTGATCAAGAATTTTATTTTTTTTCCTCGGTATTTATCATTTAACTTTTAATTAATGATACTAGTAGTAGTTGTTGAAGGGGGGTAAGGAGCAAGGTTGTTGAGAAGGTATTCAGTGCTCCTTATGTTGTGAACTTGATATGGTCTGATACTAATTGCTGCTACAATAGGCGCACTGGTACTAATTGTTGTGCCCAGTAAAATCTTGGCAATATATAATCATTGCAAAAGAAAAACTATAATAAAGCAAATTAGTAATACCAAGACAAAAAGTAGAAATAATAATATGAGGATTTATCGTGATTCGGTCCAAACTTGACCTATGTTTACGGGGAGAGAACTTGAAAGAGTTTTATTAATAAACTTGATATAAGAGTTTTATTAATAAACTTGGTATAAGAGATCTAACCTTCTCATTAATTCCAACAAGAGTACTCGCCTTCCCCTTAAATCTCACAGGATTACAAGAGTATTCACTCTCTATATACACCTTTACCTTCTTCTCTCTTTCTTGACTTCCTATCTTTCTTATTGTGATGCAAAATATTAGGTTACAGTCTTTATTTATAGAGTTTTATAATCCAAACTCTATTCTAATTATGAGATGATCTTGACCATTGGATGCTTAAAGAATTTGATCAATCCTTGTAGGAGTTGATTTTCTTAATCTAGAAGAATTCTAAACCCTTCAAACTTTAAAAACAAATCTTCGTTGAATAAAAATTGAGTTCTACTCAGAGTCCACAAGAAAAAAAAACTTGAACACGCTTGAATAGGAAACAGATTCATGTTTTTATCCTTGGGCTGTCGACCGCCTTTTCAGGCATGTCGACCGCCTTTCAGCCTGTCAAAAATCTGAGACATAGCTCCTTCTCTGTATCTTGCTGTCGACAGATCTTGTTGAAAGCCTTTTATGCACAGTCGACAGGCCTATCAACTGCCGCCTGTTTTCTAAATTCTCTTATTCTCCAAGTTCTTTCTTCTCCAATTTCTTTGAATCTTCTTGACCATCATCTCCTATTTGAAAACACGACAAATTTTCATTAATCTCCACCTTGACTTGCTTTTTAAGTCTTTAGCAAAACACCTTGAAAATTTTAAAATCATACCTTGATTCTTTCTTTAGTTGTAATCATACTGTAATGCATTTAATTGTTGTCCCTTCTTCCCAGGGCCTTTGGTTGATTCACCGTCATACCTTGGGCCATCTCGAAGCTTACCCAAATGCACCATTTCTCTTTCCTGAAACACTTTGTCCCGATTTACGTCATATCACAATCTTTCTTGAAGCTCCACCTCGCGATGAGCTCCCTTCCAAGATTATTCCTGAAACTCCACTTCGAACTGAGTTTTCTTCTTTTAGCTTGTATCTTCCTTCGCACTTCTCTCCTTCAGGATTACACTGTCTTTTTGGTTAACCGTGATGACGCCTTGTTGCACTTGAATCTATCATCCTTCTTCATCGAGCACCCTTGTGGATATTTGATTGTATTGTGCCTCTAGGACATACCAGACCTCCTCCAGAGCATGCATCTTCCCATCTTTGCATGTAAAATTGACTGTCCTAGTGCCGATGACCTTGCAAACAAGCAATCCACATATTGACAATTCCTTCCTCCTTTGCAACCAAGGAGTTGAACATCTTTTTATGGGAACATACATGAACAGTACTATCATAATCAAATGCCCAGCTTTTATCTTGAAAATTGTTATCTTCAACATAGAAAGTCATTAATACTTTGATGTCAACACAGCTCATTGCTACGTCTGCCTCTACATAGTTTGCCCTTTTTTCTTCAACCACTTTTGTCGGTGTTTGCAGTCCTTTTTTCAGTGATCTTCTTTGTGACAAAAGTGACAAAACTTTTGATGAACTCGGACCTTCTTTTCCTCTTTCTCTTCCTTTCCTTCTCGTGACCACCAAGCCTGAACCTTCCTGCTCTTCTTGATTTAGCCTTTTTCTGATATAGTTTGATAAAGAGTTGCCGCGTCTCTTCCAAGATGGGAGTTTCCTTAGCGTAAAGCACTATGATTACGATATGATTGTATAACTTCGGAAGTGAATTGAGAATTATTAACACCTTATCCTTCTCATCGATCTTCACATCAATAACAACTTGAAAAAGTTTAAATGCTCCAACACCGCTGTCCTTTCCTTCATGCAGAGCCTATATAGTTGTTTCTTGAGATACAACTTGTTAAAGAGGCTCTTTGTCATATACAATGTTTCAAATCTTGACCACAAACCCGTAGCCGTTTCTTTTCCAATCACGTTGTACATGACCTGGCTATGAGACATAATTGGATCATGCTTGTCGCTTTCTGATCTATCTCTTCCCAATCCTCATTTGACATACCTGCAAGTTTTGCTGACTTTTCCTGTAGGTCTTATGAAGATCTTGTTACACCAGCAACGCCTTCACCCTCTTTTATCATAGACCGAAGGCTCCTATGCCAGTGAATTTCTCGACTTTGAACTTACTCGAAAAAATTTCTATCATTGACATATCACCTTATCGAAAATCTTATGGCTCTGATACTAATTGTTGCAAAATTGATATACTCTGATACAATTGTTGCTACAATAGATGCTCTGATACCGATTGTTGTGCGCAGTGGAATCTTGACAATATGTAATACTTGCAAAAGAAAAATTAATGTAGAGCAAGCTAGCAATACCAAGACAAAAGAGTAGAATAACATGAAAATTTAACGTGGTTCGACCCAAACTTGGTCTACGTCGACGGGGAGAGAACTTAAAAGAGTTTTATTAATAAACTTGGTACAAAAGATTTAACTTTTTTCCTTGATTCTCACAAGAATATTCGCCTTCTTCTTGAATCCACAAGTTTACAATAGTATACCTTCTCTCTATGCACCGTCACCTTTCTCTATCTTTTTTGACTTCCTATCTTTCTTGTTGTGATGCAATATACTAGGTTATAATCTTTATTTATAGAGTTTTACAATCCAAACTCTATTCTAACTATAAGATGATTTTCACCATCGAGTGCTTGAAGAACTTGATCAATCCTTATAGGAGTTGATTTCCTTAATCTAAAAAAAATTCTAAGCCCTTCAAACTTTAGAAACAAATTTTCATTGAATAGAAATTGAGTTTTATTCGGAGTCCACCAGAAAAGAAAGTTGAACGCACTTGAATAGGAAATGAATTCTTGTTTTGGCCTGTCGATAGCTTTTTTCAGGCCTATCGACAGGCTCCTGTCGACAGCGCTTTCAACCTGTTGAAAATCTGAGACGTAACTCCCTCTCTGTATCTTGCTGTCGACAGGCCCTGTCGAAAGCCTTCTGTGTGCAGTCAACAGGCATGTCGACTGCCGCTTGTTTTCTGAATTTGCTTCTTCTCCAAGTTCTTCTTTCTTCTCTGATTTCATTAGATCTTCTTGACACATCATCTCCTACTTGAAACTAAAGCAAATTTCCAGCACCTAAGCATTACGTCACGTGCTCGTTCACAATAGAGCAAACAGAGGTATAGAGGAAGCAAAATGTGGGGCCAACTCACGACGGTTCCTTAGGGCTCACTCAGGAGGTACGAATACCGCGTGTAAACTGTTAGTAGTTTCTTGAAGGTTATTGTTATGAGTGTTATTGTTGATGGAGGCTACTAGGTGTGATGACTGTCTTTCCCTAATCGGGTTTTTTTTGGAGATATAATCGAGGGTTCTGATGTAAAACCTACGGGCATTTCTCAAAAGAAATAAAGGTCCAAATTGGCTTTCATTTCATTAAAAAATGAGAAAGAAAGAGAAAAATAACGTCTGAGCAACACAATGTAGTAAATATCGACTTCCCCCCGCTTTCTTTTGTTTTCTTTGAAAAGCCCGCAATCATCATATTTTGAGCCAAAGCTCAGTTCACGTATAATAGGTTAACATAGTTACAAAACTCTGTTAGTCCTTTCCTTTACTTTTTAATTTTTTTAATTTAGAAATAAACTCTCTATCAGTTTCTCTAAAAAAGTAAAGGAAAAAAAAAGCAAATCTCTCCTCGCCCGAACCTTGCACAATCATTCCTTTGACATCAGCATTGCAAATAGGACTGGTATATCGCCGCCGGGCAGTGAAAAACCGATCGACAGCGGCTACGGCGGTGAGAAGTAAAGAGGAGGGTAGAGAGGGGAGAGGGTGGGGGGAGAGGGGGGAGAGGGGCTAAAGAGAGAAATGGGGGAGAGGGAGGCAGAGCGGGGAGAGGGGAGAGGCTGAGAGCCATAGAGGGGAAAGGGAAGAGGGAGGGAGAGGCGAAGAGCGAGAGCGAGAGAGCGGAGACGGACGAACAATATTTGTGAAGGAGTCACTAGAGAAAACCCTCTTTGGTTGATTTTGATTTTATTGTTTTAGTTTGGTGCGACATTACAACTTCCAAATGGGTGTAACTGTAAAAATCATCAAAAACCCTTTCAATTTCAATAAGAAAACAATAAATAAATAAATCCCTAGAACCTAAAGGTTCTCTTTGTGTCAGTAGTTTCTGCCCCTCCTCGGTCTTCTTGTTTCTTCTTCAGTTGTTGAGGCAAAAACAAAAAAAAGGTAAATTTTACCTTTTAATGGCAAAAGTTCAATCTCTCTTTCTCTCTTTCTCACTTTCTTCTGAGATCGATTCTTATCTCTAAAATTTATTCTTTCTAGTGTTTCTACATTGTTATTCATTAGGGTTTTGCCAGTTGCATCTCGTTTCCTCTCTTTGTGTAGATTTTGCAATTAGGGTTTTAGCGGTTTCAGTTACTGTTCCCTTGATTCATATCGTGGATTTTTTCAGATGGCATCGAAGCTTGCACAGCTTCAGTCCAAGGCCTGCCAGGCCTCGAAATTCGTGGCGAAGCACGGGAGCGCCTACTATAAGCAGCTGCTGGAGAACAACAAGCAGCACATCGTGGATCCGCCCACCGTCCAGAAATGCCAGGAGCTGTCAAAGAAGCTCTTTTACACCCGTCTTGCGAGGCAAGGATACTGGCCATTGCTGTCAATTTCTGTTTCGGATTAATTTTGTAGCTTATTTAATGTTTGTGTTAATTTTGTAGCTGATAGTTAATTTACTAAGATTTATCATTTGGTTAGCTTGCACTTTAGCGTTACAATACTTGTTTGGATACTTGCAGGTCGATTAACTTGTTCTGCATTTTTTTTGTTAAATATGTAATGTATTTACTGCTTTGTTCATTATGTAACACTTTAAAAGAAAAAACTGATCAAATCATATGTGTGTATAATGAATGTGATGACGTTGACAAAGGAACAGATATACCATGATCTCATGTTTTAGAATTTTGTTGTTGCTTGTGATTAAAACCTCCTGTCTTATTTGGAATAAAAATGTTCTTGTTTGTATCAACTAATCTTAGGATGAAATAAAAAAAAACACACCAAGGTTTAGCAGAGGCCATTGTTCCAGAGAGGACTGTAACGATATTATGGCAATAGTCTCTATCAAGAACTGAACTTGAAATTTACTTTCACATACCGGAGAAAGTGTAGTAATAAGGGACTATGGACTGATTGATTTAACAATAATTGTCACGTATAAATAGAATGTTTGACACTTGTAAAACATTTATCTATTGACATGCTATCATTTGACGTTCAGCTTGTATGTTTCATGAAAAATGAAAGGGGAATAAATGTGTAAACTACCTTCAGAAGTTATACCCATCTTGACTCAGTGAAATCCTGAGCTTTTAACCCTCAAGTAATGTTGCAAATTGATACATTGCTGCAGTTACAACTTACAAACTGAGAATGGCAATAATCACAAAAATGTTCTGTATTGAAGGGACATACATTTGAGTTCATGTGGAATCTATAAGTACATTATGTGACGTATAAAAAAAATGGTATGGGGATGGAATTCTTTTGCTCCTTCTTAACTTTATATAGGCATGGTTAATCTGCAGTTTACAGGGTTGAAATCATAGTTATTTCATTCTTTTACTTATGCTGTAAATAATAATTTAGAAATAGACATAATGATTTTCTGTTCAAGCCAGATGGACTTTTGATTGGTGTCATTGAAGTTTACCATGATCTAAGATAATTTGGTCCAAAGATAGTGGTGTTACACTAGGAATAAGGCTATATATTGCAGCTCTGTTTAAAAGGTTATTTACGTCATGAGGTGTCAAGGATTCTATCAATATCATTACCCTTCGATTGAGTTTAGAAGGTTGCATTAGGGGATATCTAGAGTTCTTTAAGATTATAGGTGGATAAAGCACTCGGCCATTTTCCCTGTTTCACTTCACCCGTTCATTGCATTCTCGGTAACGGGTCATTCCTTCTGTGCATGACAGTGGTTGGAAGCAAGAGAATATTGTTATCATGCGGAAATGTATCAAGAGGTGAGGAGTGCTAATAGGTGAGTGATGAAGCTTAAAATAGGTCAAGCAAGCTGAATTCATGATTGGTAATCAGGTTTGAACATTACCTTCGTATCTTGACTGTTTGGAAGTTTGTAGTGATAAACTCATATTTGCAATAATTGATGTAATGAAAGGTTAGTAGGCTATTCTAGGGATGAGATTGGGAGGTATTCAATAGATTGAATTAAGATTTGTGCACCCCCTATCAGAGTCACTGAAAAGTTTTTTTTTTGGGGGTGTGTGCGTGCATGTGTGTGTGTGTTGTGGGGGGTGGGGGGTTGAGAGTCTCTACTCGTAACCCAGTCAGGCAGCCGTGGATGATATTGAATTGTCTTTGTCATGTCCAAGTTGCTAGATCAAAACCATTCTGATCTTTCCTCTGTGCCTCTACTCTAGGGATAATGTTGATTCACCATGCTCAGCTGGCAACCTATGAGGGAAAGCTCCATTACACTGAAATTTTGGAGAAGACACCAAAATGAGAGATGCTAATATAGAAAATGGAAAGGGGGGAAGTAAAAGCACATGCAACACAGACACAAACACAAGCAATATGTTGAATTTACTGTTGTGTATTGTGGGGTGGGGGGTTGATTTGTATATTTGCTTTAAGCTGGCATTAAGATATACTGAACAACTGAAGTCAATGTTTTATGACCATCAGATATCAATCAGCATTGTAGCATATGTAATGCCTAATTTGCCACTCAGCCTGCTTACTTGTTTGATTTATAATGAGTTGTCTATAACAACTTTTCTGCATGGGATTCATGCCATCATTTTTGATTATCATGTTATTGATACCAATATTGCGTTTAAATTATTTTCACTTGAGATTTTCTTTATTTACCGTGTTCTTGTGATAGAATTAATCCTTTTCTGCAGTTTAGGATCTTTCAAGTATTTCCATTTTGGGACAAGGGGATTGTTCTATCATTGTAAGGAAGCTTTTGGATGTTTATTATTCCTTTGAATGATTAGATGGTGTAGTGTCGTAAGAAGTCAATTTGGTTTAGTACCTTCTTCTTAAGAAGGTTATGTCTAGTTTATTGTAACTCAACAACAATGGTGTTATGTATCTAAATATGTAGAATAAAAACAATAGGTGCTACCATTTGATGGTAGATAAAATTGAATTGTATATGCTTTTGCCTGATGTAGATTCACCACTGTTCTTATAGCAACAATTGATAGCTGCCATTTTGTTTTTCTATTTACTTGAATTCATTGTTGGTAATAGTTTGTTTAGGAACATCAGATGATTTTAGCTTTATCTGTCACTGTCATGACATTTTGTTTCAGAAGAAGGTTGTAAACTTTTAACAATTAATTTGATAATGCATATCCATAGTTATTAAACGGTGAAGCTTTTGGCATGCTAATTCCTCCTGTCGTTTCCCCTACTGCTATTGTTATGGGGCAAACAAAATCAATAATCTGGTGCTATCTTTCGGATCATTGTTTCTCATAATCAAGTGTGAGACAGTGATTTCTAAGATTGTGATTGTGTTGGATAAGAGATTTGCCTTCATTCAGCAGATTTGTCTTAATATTTTAAACTTCTATACATAACGTAGGTAAACTGTTACTAGGCTTGCTGAAACTTTATAACCAGGGAGAGTTGGATTCAACATCTGTCAATGGAGGTTATTAAAGAAGCCTCATATTCGGGGTAGCAATGGGTAGGGGCAAAACAAGTTTACTTTACCCATTTACTCTATTTTTAGGGTAAGGTTAAGAAACTCTTGCCCATTCATCTATACATGTAGGGTAAGGGTAAGAGTTTCCTAGTGTTGGGTTGTGACTTCACTACTCAACCCGAACCTTGCTTGTTTTGGTTTGACTTGGATTCAATCTGTGTTTAAGTTGGAGTTAGCTTCTATTTTAAGGACTCACGAGAAATCTTATTGGATGAAGAGTTAAAGAGAAAGGAAAGATGGAAAAAAGAAATTTTAAAAGGCTAGGATTTCAACTTTATGTAAGACTCTGGCCGAATAGAAATCTATAAATAATGGCCAGTTCTCTTTCTCTTATTGAGTTTCTCTCCTCTCTTTTGTATTTACTCTTTTGTAAGAGTTTCACTGTTTGAGAGAGTTTTATTGGGTCACAGTTTGAGAGAGTTTGTATTGGGTTTAGAGTTTTGTGGATTTCTTTACTTTTTGTACTCCTTAAATTACTGTCGATTTTTCTCTTCACTATGGATGTAAGTCATTTGTACCGAACCAAATTAATTCATGTGTTTTTCATACTTTATTTTCCCAATATTTTCTTTCATGCACACAAACTGGTTCTGTATCTTCTGTGCGTTTTTCATAACAGCCCGACTGCGGTCCAAAGGAGGGTTTAGATTGGTCCAGGGGGGGGCTTGGATCTGGGGTTTGTACCGTTTGAGTTATCTATGTAATTTTTTCCTCCACCTGCTGCTGGATTTGTGTTGGCCACATTTTGTGGACTTGTTGCCTTGTGTGATTTTTGTCAGCATCACACGTGAGGGGGAGATCTGTAGGGTCATATGTGATTTTAATAGTCTCACATGGAAAAACTTGAATGTAAAGCGAATACATAAATAGAAATGTAGGTCTTTACGATCAACTAAAGTGTTTGGGTCAGAATAGGTCCATATTCTGTCTTTACTTGTTTGTCTCCTCCAGGGGTCCTTTTGTCATAGTATCTACCCGTTTGTCAAATGGGTTGGGTAAGGGCAAGAATTTCTTACCTTATCCATTTACCTGTTCATCCGCTTCAATAAATAAATAACTAATATTTATATCATTAATAATTTAATTTTAATAGTGTATAAAATCTCCTATTCACTTTTCCAATCTATTCCCAATTTCTTTAAGACACAAGAAGAGAACGAGGTGGCTTTAATAGATTGTTAAATATTTTTTGGACTGATGTTAGTATCTCATACGTGTTTTAAGTGGATGTTTACCTAATTAATTTTTATATTTATCACTTTGGTAAATTAGACTCAATTAGTGTAATTTTTTATTTTTTAATGGTTATGCCATTAATTAGCTTTTGAATTGCATTTTATTTGTTTATGTATTCTTTTCTTTTTTTCCTTAGTAAAATTTTAAAGTATTTTACCCGTTTAAAGGAAAAATTTACCCATTACCCTATAGATATGATAAATATAATTTGTAAACTACCTCATAGGGTAAGGATGAGAGATTAGGTGCTTAGGGGAAGGGGAAGGGTAAGACCCTTAGAGTACCCTTACCCTACCCATCAGCTCTAACTAAATTTTATGAGGTCAACCCATAGTTTGCGTTCCCCAATTCCCTCACCAGTGTTTTAATTCTCCAAAACCTAACCTGAGATTCATTAACAACCAACAAAACTTTTCCTTTCTTTTTGTTCTGAAGGATTAGTATTTGCTTTTGTAACAAACGCCATGATGATGAATTGATGATTGTACTCTTTGCTTGGGAGTATGATTTTTTGTCACAACTATTTTGATCAACAATGAATTCAATTGGAGTTTTAAGGTTTGAAACCCAACCTTCCATTCAAAATAAAAGGAGGAAAAAAAAATCTAACGGCACATAAACCTCCACGTCATTGACATTGTCGTTTGCCATGGGATCTAGTGGCCGACGCTGCTCGAAGCTCTAATCTGCAGATCCAATGATGTTCCCTCGCTGGTTCGTCGACTTGACCCTGCCAGTGTGTGCTTTATCGTGGACACTGGACTGTATAATGTTTAGGTGTATATAAATGATCTTGTTGGGCTTACATTTATTAAGCATTAATTCTTATCGGGTTGTTTAAACTGAAACTAGGTTCTTCGTTGGAAATATGTAAGCGATTTTCTTGGCTTATATTTATTACATTTATTATTCATAGTTAGTCACAATATGTAAGCGATTTAATTGGAAATCCTCTCGTTGCATGAGAATGGTGACTGTTCCTTGTTGCAAACGTTAGAGTCTGTAGGTTTTGAGGTTTGTCCTTCTGTTCAGTCTACCAAAGCTAAATGTGGTTGAAGATAACTCATTCAACAGAACCAACAAGAGTGCTGTTGATCCTCGACTCTGTGCTGCCCAGCGGTGCGCTGCTTGGAGTGACACTGGGAAATCAGCTGACTGATTTATTTTCTTTTCCTTTTACATGGTAATTATTGGTCCTTGGACAAATATATATTTGTTGAAATCCAACACAAATTTTTTTTTGCCTTGATGCTAATTGGAAAAGAAGTTTTTAATGGTGCTTGTGATTTGTATGTATGAATCACGGTTCAAAGACTCTGCCGAGTCAGAGACCAGTCGGCCGAGTCGTATCCGTCTCGGCCCACTCCGAGACGAGTCCGAGTCACGAGTCGGTCGACTTAACTCAGAGGAGGCTGACTCGGCCGAGAATCGGAGTTCACTCAGTCGACTCGGCATTATGATGATGATTTTGTATCTCATCGCAATCCAATGTTGAAATAACTACATTAGCATGTATTTATGAATGTAGTTTGTGTAATATACTATATTGTGCATGTATTTTAATATGCTTATACCGACGACGCGTGTATTTATGCTTTCGCTTTATGTTTAGTGTGCTAGGTGATATATTTTGGACATGTGATATATGAATGTGGATGTCTACATTTTTTTAAGATTTGTCATGAATTTTTCAGAATTTTTTGAGCTTTATATGTAGCGTTTTGCGCGTATCGCCCGATACCGATCCGAGTTGCCGAGACCGATCCGTCTCAGTGCCCGCCGAGTCGACGGCCGAAACTGCGACTGTGAACCATGGTATGAATGTAATCAACACTTGACATGGCAACTTGAGAGAGTCATTTTAAGAATATATCCAAAAGAAAAAAAAGTGAAAGAAGGGTAAATATTTCAAAATAAAAAGAAAAGTCACAACAAATAGCTTTTAAATGATGGGTATAATAACATAATACATTTAGAAGAAGGGCAAATGATAAAAAAAAGTTAAGGCAGGGGTAAAAAAATAATTCTGAAGAAAAACAAGGCTATAGACAGATTTCTGCTTTTTCTTTTTACATTTTTACTTTGGCAACATGGTCTTGATCTTGTATGACTTGGCATGTCCTATTTCACTTAATGTTTGAGGAGAGACTTGTAATATTGTCTTAATGTTTGAGGAGAGACTTGATGTCTTGAGGACGTTTGATGATCGAACCAAAGTTACCAAATGAAGTTGGGAAGCTTTTACATGATCTTATATAATGCCTCCATAAAATGGTTACTGAAGTAAAGGTAGAGTTCCACTACCTCAATCATGCTGATTATCTCTTGAGGCTTTTGCTGATTTGGCACCATGAGGAGAACTGCTTAAGTATATAATTAGGATTGAAGTAAGAGATCTGTGGTAACCTCCAAAACCTCTGAGGGCTTGTGGATGTCTCTCTTCTTTTTAAGGTAGTGTCTACTTTGTTAGATTTGATTTTGAAGTTAGATGGTTTAGTTTGACGGGGAATTTGCTTAAGTTGAGATTTATTTCATTTTTCTATTGTTGGTTGTTTGGGGGTTTCTTATAAAATAGGTTGTTTACAACCGGATAAGTGTTTCAAAGAATGAATCAGTTGACTTACTATTGGAAATCTGCAACCTCTCCCCATTTATATCTTTGGAATCCTGCCTTTCATCACAATCTCTATCTACTATTTCTCTCTGCCTTAATCTTTTTTCCTTATATGCTTCTCTATCCGTAAATTAAATTTTCTTTCTTTCTATTTTCTACCACATCATTATCATCCATATCCTGCCAAGCTTATGTGATCATCTACTAGCACTATTCTACTATGGTACTAGCAATGTTTTAAAAAAGTGGCCAAGCGGTCGCCTAGGGGTCTGCCTAGGTGAAGGTTGCTCCCAGGTTGAGTCACCTAGGGCATAAGTGCTCATATTAGGCCCTGCGCAAAAATAAGAAATTAGAACTTGTGTTGTGTCTGGAGCGCCGTCTTGAGTTTGAAACCTACATGCTTCTATATAACGGGTTAGGGCGCTGAGTCCTAATCATTTTTCATCCATTTCCTCACTCACAGTGGTGGTGGGGTGCGATTAGCGGAGACGGTGGGCCTGGCATCAGTGTCTGCGGGCGACATTCGGGTTGCCAGAGGCCTTCGGTGGCAAAGGGAGACACTTGTGAAGGGGTCTCTGAGCACAAATAACTTGCATGTTATATTTTATCAAAAAAAGAAAGGGCCTTTTACGCTTTGGCAGCGAGGCACTGCATTGGGCCGATGCCCTGTCCAGCACTGCCCTGCACTGCTATTTAGAAACATTTGGTACTATTCTTACTGTCATCGACTACTGCCACAATATCGATCCTTTAATTACAATTGTTTGATGTCACCATTGATTTCTGTGTCACAGCCACCAAACTCTTTTCACCTTCCTCAAATTGGTATCATTGCTTTCCACTTTGCATCCTCCATTATACATCCATCATTACAACTACTTCCACACGCTTTTCCTTGATATGTGGGGTCCTTCCCTTGAGGCTATGAGGGTTTGACCGATTCTATCATATCCTTCTTTTGTATATTGATATATTTGATGTGAAATAGTGATGCATGTATGGAAATCAGCAATAAAACACTCAATCAGGCTTCACTAATATGAAACGATGGTTGATAAGAAAAGATTAAAATTAATAAAGCGGATAAATGTAATAAAATAACATGCACAAACAAATCCAATTCAACCGTGAATCAATTAAAGATAATATATTTTGTGACAAAAGATTCTACGATCAATATTAAAGCTAATGAATTCAAAGACAAGCAGTTCCACACAATCTCACTTTTGATAGACAATAATTAAATTGATAAAATATTAGAGATTAATTATCGGACTCGAAATAATCGATTAGGATAAGAGTGTACCTATTGAGGATCACGTCAGACTTCAATAACTGTAGTTGATGTCAGTGCGTGGATCTCATCATCACAAACACAACGACTCGAAAATTGCCTGAATGGGAATCTGTATGTGCAAGTTATGGGCTGAAAATCAATACGATGCCTTACCGGTCTGCTTGGTGTTGCATGTCTGTTTACTGTAGCTCGCGGGTGCAGAGACTGTAGCACACCGGGTCCGGTATTATAGTAGTATTATAGAAAAAGTGGGGAAAGAGATAGGGAGGGGATAAACTAACTAGGATTTTACACTTTAATTTGAGTTTCTCTAAGGTCTTTACATATAAAGAGAGAAACTATAGAGAGACCACAAACTCACAATTTTGAGAAATTTTCTTTATAATAATTCTCATTGCATATTGTTTGATATTAGAGGCCTTTTATATGCTTTTACAAAATTAAATACAATTCAAACTAAAATCCTAATTAAAATAGAATTTTAATTCAACTTTTAGAAACTAAAATTTCGAATCAAAGTGGGATTACAACTATCAAAAGGAAAAAAAAAAAAATAAAGAAACTCAAAATTAAGAAATTAGAAAATAAAATTCTACAGATCTGAGAATCTGGAATAAGACGTCTTCTCTATCGGTGAAACACGTGTCATACATGTGGCTTGCTGTCCTCATTACCATTGCTGGTGAACTGAGGATAGGAGACGAGTGAGCCAACACTGATGCTCACCATCACAAATTTAAAGAATCACTGTGATTAAGACATCTAGAAGGAATTATTATTTCCTTAATGATATTAGGGATACATGACGTGAGGTTATGCTGCTCTATGCAGGCTCGCTATTGATGTGATTAAGGATAAAAAAGATTGAGTCTAAAATGGTTTTATGTGCTTTCGATCCAATAAAGAAGACGGTGTGAAGTTATAATTTATGTTACTGTACTTGTTGCTTTTCACGCTTCACACGTGAATAGTACTGGATGAATCAAATTTCTTTTCTTGATCTGCCTTTGGACATCCTTTTTGTTTATCCTTTTCTTTATCATTTTTTGTATATCATATATGAAATGTTGGATATTTAGTTTTGAAGCTAGTTTTTGGATGAGAAATAGTGGTATTGTTTTATAAATTTCTTCAATTTGTTCCTCTTTTACAATAAGATAACCTTTTCGTCTTCTTTTCTGATCGCCTCATCCTTTCTCGATATCTTTCCCTCCATCCATGGTTTCAAATATCGGCCGATTCAGATACATATTAACAGTATCATATCGGGTTTTCAGGTACCCGATATGATATTAACTCTACAATGTAGTTCCATGTATCAAATCTATATATTTTCCTGTAACAAAATTTGGAGGGTTGTTTTCTGGTTTCACAGGCATAAACTGGTTAAGGAACGAGGTAGGTTTTCAATTCCCAGCAACTGTCCGTCTATGTTTTATGGAAAGTCTCTCTCGTCTATATAATTGCATTGGCTAGGAAGCTGGTACCAACTTAAACATTTGATATCAGGATGGATTTTTTTTATCATTTCTTTCATGGAGTTTTCTGCTTGATACCTTAACACATTTTGATGGAAAAGAGGCTATTGTGATGGTCACACAGTATGCCTATGTTCCTCTTGATTTATCCTGTAAAACTGTTATTCAAGGTATATCTTTACATTTATATCGTTGCAAGTAAATTATATCAGTAATTTGAAATTGAAAAAAAAAAAATCCAAGGAAGCTTGATTTTGAACTAAAGCAAAACTTTGGCCTACCAACTTGACTGCTTATTACTCAAAACATCAAAATTCTTATTGATCATGGAATGCACAATTTATCAGTCAGTGTCAAACTAATTTTTTTGGATTTCCTTGATTTCTTGATAGTAGTTTCAGATTCACTTGAACCAGTAAATTGCTGGGGTTTCGTGACATAGTTATTGAATGGTTTCGGAAAACAATGAGTTTTGGGGGAGGATATCTATATAGCCAATGCTTAGAACTATCAGATGATATTTTTAATGGTCTTTCTGATAATCCCTCCTTATAGTCTAGAAAACATATTTGGGTTTCGTATTTTGACACATCTAATGTTCTACCATATTTTTGAATATCGTTCGCAGTCGGCATTGATGTCAATTGCCTCCATCTGTTGTGGGTTAAATATTTGTGAAAGAATGAAGCTTTTCACCCCCTAAACACAGGTCATGCCACTCAATGATAGACCTCTGCAATGTGAACCGCACCGCATCGTGCGTTTTTTGGTTCGGTTACAGTACCTTAGCGGTGCGGTTTCAATTTTTTTTGGGCAAAAACTGCACCGCAGATTGCTTAGCCCTAATAAGAGATGCGAGCAAGCTGAGTTTTTCAATAAACCATTTGATTCTGCAATTGAAACACATTAAAGTCTTGGAAGTCAAAAGTGTCAAATATGAGTCTTTTCATGGATAAATGACATCCTGAAATTTTTGCGCAAAAAATGCCCTTTCTATTAAATTATGGTACTAGGCCCATACTGCTGCATTATATAAGAAAAAACTCTTTGTTCTCATGTTCCCATTTTTAAGGTTCTGGAATGTTAAAGGTGTGCTTCATTTTTCCCCCTTGTAATAAGATTTAATAGTGTAAAAGGTTATTTACCTGTGAATGTTTTTACGAGTAAGGAAAAAGGAACAAGTATTACTTTTCGATATGTTGGTAACTTACGGAGCAGTTAATTAATCCTAATTCACTAGGCTTTTGCAAGGCTAATATAGATAAAGCTATCCATTCAAGTCTGCAGAAGGTATTCCTTTATCTTTATCAAAACCGAGCGAAGCGAGGGAGGTTTTCTCACGTGACTGCTATTGTAAAATTGTCCGTCCGTCAGTCTTCAAGCTCCCCTCTCCTTATTTCTCCCCCCCCTCTCTCGCTTTCCGATTCACCTCTCTGTCTCTCGGATCTGCCCCCTCTTGTCTCTCTCTCGCTCTACGATCTGCCGCCTGCAGCCGCTTCCCTCTCCTTTCCCTTCTCCCCTCTCCGACCTTCTCTGTCTCAATTTTTGTTTCTAATTTCTCCCCCTTCCCTCTCTCTTGCTCTCCGATCTGCCCCTGCAAGCCGCCGTCTCCGATCTCCCCTCTTCCCCCTCTCCCTCTCCCTAACTCTCCTTTCCCCTCCTCTCTCTCTCTCTCTCTCTCTCTCTCTCTCTCTCTCTCCTCTCCGCTAAATAATTAGAACTCGAAACTATTCACTCTTAGTTTGTAGCAAATCCAAAACTTTAATTCGAGGCTGCCATTCAAAGGTGAAATTAGGGTCATTTTCTTGATGGATCTGAGTTATTTGGGTTTCATTTTGTCCCAAAAGGTGAAAGTTGAAGCAAATCTCCCCCCGAATCTCAAGTCCCTCCCCCCCAAAGCTGAAGATTTGGTGGTGATGAAAGTATTGTGAGCCAAAGGTCCCTGTGCCTTCCCCCAAATCACCATTTGTGGGTTCTTTGTGATCTCAACAGCTTATTGCTGTATTCTGCGTAGCTTTTACCTCATTTCTTTGCCACTCAAGTTTGATTTCTGAATCACATGCGCCTCTTTTTCCTTTCAGTAGTGTAACTTTTGAATATTTATTTGTGTAACTTGAACTGTGGATGCTTGTTTTGGGTGATTGCAAAAATGCTTCATCATAGTTTTTTCAGTGTAAATTTGATTAAAAATTCTGAATTAGTTAGTGAATATGAGAATTTTGTTGGAATAAAATGTGTAGATAAACAATTTCCTGCAAAAAAAAAAAAATGTTAGATAAAATGTGCATTAATTTTTTTTTCCATTACTTTGAGAATATGAGAGAACCTACTGTGAATATAAGAATTTTAGTTTTTTCCCCTCTGCTTAACAATGCAAAAAAAAAAAAAAAAAACGTTAAATTTTTCTGTCAGTTATCCTATAAAATATTCATTATTCTTGTTTGTATCTTTATTACTATAAACACCAACTTTAAATTTTGGTGATCTGCATTGGTTTTACTACGTTGGGTATGAGTTTTAGAATTCTATGAAAGATACCAACATTACTGCAAACTGGTAGCATAAATCTTGTTTGTATCTTCATTCAAATGTAATGAATTCTGGACAGTTTTCTTGTTTGTACAAGAAATTCATATATCTTGTTTATTTATTAGATTTTTTTTTAATCCAAATGGGTTTTGATTTCAGTTCAGGTGTGGGTGTATGGCTATGTTTATATGTGCGGTTATGACTTCAGTTTATGTAGGGGTGTAGTGTTCATGTTTATGTGTGGGGTTATGATTTCAGTTTATGTAGGAGTGTATAATTACATGTTCATGTATGAGGTTCATGATTTCAAATGGGGTTTTATTTCTAGTCATGTATGGGTATATATGTTTATGCATGGGTTTATGCTTTTAGTTTATGTAAGGGTGTACAATTACATGTTATGTATGGGGTTCATGATTGTAGATGGAGTCTGATATAAGTTAACATGTATGCACGTATGTTTAAGACTGTAGCAGTTATTCAAAACAAGAAACTATGTATGTTTTAAATCTATAGGGATCTATGTGTATGTATTTGTCTATGGGTAACCATGTGTATGTTTATGTAGATGGGATATGTTATTAAAATTTAGTTTATATGTGTGTAATGTGTATTTTTTTTATGTTCCAGTTAGGGTTGCAGTTATGTATTAGCAATCTCTTGTGGAAGATCTCAGTAAGTCTCTCTTTTAGTAATTAGCACTAAGTTGTGAAATCTTTTGAGTGTATATGTTTATGTCTCCTATTTCTTGATTGTGGATGGCTATTTTATCAAAACCTACAGAGGGAGGTTTTCTCCCGTAACTCAAATAGAAAATGTGTTCGTCTTGTCTGTCTGTTCGTCTTCGCCGTTGCTCCTTCCACTTTGCCGCCGTTTCTTCTCTCGCACAGGGGAATCATGGAGGAAGAGACAGACGAGGTCGGAGGAGGTGGGGAGGAATGTCGGAGGAGGGGTCGAGGGAGGCGGAGGAGGTGGGGGTTGCAGAGGGGTCGGGGAGGGTCACGGAGAAGGCGCAGAGGAGGAGGCGGTCGCCGATCGGTTGGTTTCCACTACCGATAGAGTGGTATACTATTAGTTACTCTCTTTTCATGCTCACATATTGTCCGTGTTGACTAAGACTGAGGCCCTATATCTGATGGAAGATGGAATTAGCTCTTCACCTCTGGAGCGGGTCTGGTTTATTAACGAGTTTACTTTGTGAAAATATGGAGATTACTTGTAGGACTTGGACGAGATACAACCATAAGTTTGTCTCACCATTAAAACGAGCAGTGAAGATCTGGAAGGAGGTGCGTTTTCAACTACATATCTATGTGGAACATTGATTTCAAGAAACACGGTGATTGAAACTTAGAAGGCAGTGAATTTTAAGAGAGAAAAATTCTTGTCTAGAATATATGATTTTCCAGGTCAAGGACGTTTCTGGTTTCCTACTACCTTGTGATGCAACTTTTGTGGAGAAATAAAGTATAATAATTGATTTCTAGATGTCACTGCTGATTCGGCGCAAGGTCCAATTGCAATTTTTCATACTTATTTAATGAAATAGGCTGAAATTATCAGCTACACATTCGCAAGTCATCGAAGTGGGTTCAGCTCTCTCTCTCTCTCTCCCTCCCTCCCCCCCCCCCCCCCCCCCCCCCCTCTCTCTCTCTCACACACACACACACACACACAAAATTCATGCTTAGTTTGAGATGACTTGAAATTTCATATTCGTAGATTCACCAACCTCGGGAACGGGTTTATATCTGTCATTTTCTTGTAATTTAGCCTATACATAGATATTTGACTAGAAAATTCTAAGATTGCATGACAAATTACCAATGGTGGGTAGTTTTCTATAAGTTCAGATAACAAAATTCATGGTACTCACCGCTGTAAAAGATTGATATGTGTTAGTTTCTTATAAATATGGTAAACATTCATGGTAGTTTAATAAACTAGAAACACGAAAACAGACCATTACTGCCAGCAACACCCACATGCACTATACAGAACCTCCATCCATCCGGGTTACCGCATGTCATCTTTATCATCTGAACTAACCATGGATCATGGATGGACAAGCGGTAGTCTTCAAGGATGTATAGTTGTTTTATGGGCTTATGACAAACTTGGATTAGGTATTTATGAGTGAAATGATGTTGGGGAAGGGAGGTTTTGATGGTGAGAGACAAGGTGATCAATTTGTTTCTTCATAGATACATGTTATACATTACCCTATAGCGGAGTCAAACTCGTTGGACAAGTTTCACATTCCGGTATGCGCTTACAAGTAATTTAAGTTTGAGCGTGTGAAATGAGCAACAAATTTTGGAATATAGGCCCATGCACAACTTTGATTCTTGCGGCCTTCAAAACCAATTTTATAGAAACATCTGAAAAAAATTACTGATAGTAGGAATTCTCAGATTTTAAATTAACAAGTTATTGTGCTTACTATTTTGTTACCACCACCTTCTCTTTCTACAATATTTAACTATTCATCTCATTGCTGGTGAATTTTTGTGGTGAAAGGTAGTTGTGGGCCTTAATCAGGGTTGCCATCTTACTACATTCTCTGAGGAGTTCTTTCGTGGAGAATAAACATTTTGCTATTTGCAGAGTGTGGTCAAATGTTAGGCAAATGAATATCTATTAATTGGTATTCTCTTCCTCCCCTAGGATGGGAAAGCTGTGCATTTAGGGAAATACACAGCTTCCTCCAGTACTAGGGAAATGTTAAATCTACCTTTGGACATCCTATAGGAAATAGGAATGTTTATGAAGTGTGAAGTATCCATATTCAATTGTTGGCATCTCTATTAATGTCGCTTTTAGTTTTAAGTGAAACTCTTTGTTTATTATCTAGCCGCATATATCAGCTGATTCCTGTGCACTCTGCAGTATTCCTGGTCGGCAAGAGGCATTTTGGAGAGAGCTGGATGGTTTGAAGCAGGTCTGGAAGAACAGGCAGGAGCTGAAGGTCGAGGATGCTGGTATTGCAGCTCTTTTCGGTATTGAGTTGTATGCGTGGTTCTGTGTTGGCGAGATTGTGGGAAGAGGGTTCACATTTACCGGCTACTATGTCTGATCAAATTATTCCCCATTAGAGGCGAGATGAGGCTAGCGGTTTGGGAGCTCCCTTGTTTCTTTTGCTCTCAGTTCATGGCATCAGTTTACATGCAAAATTTTGTTTTCCCTCGAGAATAAGTTTTTGAAGCTGCTAGCTCAGCTAGACAAATCATATCACCACCAAAATAATTTGATAGTTTGGCTAAATTTGTCGTTACCTCTTCTTCAGATGTAATTTTGTTGCCCTACTGTGTGTTGAAGAAATACAAATTTTTAGAGCGTTCAATGTTCTTTACTGATGGCACTGCAATCTGATGGTACATATTTTTGACTTTGATGCATAATGCTCTATCATACTTATCGACAGGAAAGTCGTGATATTTGCTCATTTCTGTATTCCGTGTTTGGATTGACGGTGCTTGATTTTCTTCTCGACTGCCTCTTCAACTTGTTTATTTAGTTCTTGAAGAAGAACAGAGAGCTGAGAGGAATACTCGCATGCCAAGTATTCCTTCCAGACTCTATGGCCTTCTCATCCTCCAAAATGCATTTGGTCCCTGCGTAAACTGTAAGAAATAAAAGCAACTATTATGCGGATTAACAGCCACGAATCAAGAATCAATATCATCTCAAGAATTGAATACGTGATTAATATACATATACATTAAATCCCCATACCTGAAGCCATTGGAGAAGATTAGATGAAGGTTGAAGAAGACCTTGATTCCTTCATTTTGATCCTGCAAACCCTAATGCAAATAACCTCTTTTCTCTATCTCCTTTTCCTTGCACAAAACTCTTAGTTTTTCTTTTACTGATGGGTTTTCAAAAATTATGAGAGAAGAGATTGTAATTCTTTGCAGGAGGAGAAAAGTGGGTCGCACATTTGCAAATAAACTCTTGAAATAATACCATCCATCATGGTATCCTTATATCTCAAAAGATTATATAAACTATATAAATGTGACTTTAATATGGGCACCCTTAATATCAGTTAACCTTAATTAGGAATCCAACAAATAACCAAGGTTATTGGTCCACCTTTAATGTGAGATTAACATTCTCCCACTTGGACCATTAACCGATTAGGTTAAAACTTTAGAAAACAAATAAAAGAAAGACTCATTTGTAAATCATTTTTGACTCTATTGGATTCCATACTGAAAAACTTTGCACGTGATCACGAATTTTAAAAACAACAACTGATAAGCCCAAATATGAAATACTGTAATACTGCAATTAGCTTGGACCACCAATGCGAGTCATAGCGGTTATACAACATCCACGTCATACTCCCTTCTATGTACCACAACATTGATAACCCTTACTAATTGAGTCCATAACCATAATGACCCCTGTAATTGTCTTGTAAAGACATTTCCTGTTTAACATACATCCATACAAAATATGTGCACACATAATTGGATAACAGGAAACATAGAAACAACCTTTTATTGCGCAATAATGTCAATTACATAAGTACCAAAATATACATTTACAGATTGTCCAAAAGACCCATTCTAACAACATGTTTCTTAAATGTCTTTGGAGGCAATCCTTTTGTCATTGGATCAGCAACCATTAAAGTGGTACTTATACTTTCAATTGACACTTTCTGTTTCTCAACTCTTTCCCTAACCACCAAGTACTTCAGTTCTATGTGTCTAGAACCATTAGAGTACTTACCATTCTTAGAAAAGAAAACGGCTGCTGTATTGTCACAATATATCTTCAGCGGCCTGTCAATAGAGTCAACTACACCAAGTGCTGAGATAAATTCCTTAACCATAATGCATGATTTGTGGCCTCAAAACAAGCTATGAACTCAGCCTCCATCGTGGATGAAGCAATGATAGACTGCTTTACACTCTTCCACGAGATTGCCCCACCTGCTAGCAAGAAAATAAATCCTGAGGTAGACTTCCTGCTATCTGGGCAACCACCAAAATCTGAGTCCGAATAGCCGATCACCTCCAACTGATCTGATCTCCTGTATGTGAGCATATGGTCCTTCGTCCCTTGAAGATACCGCATAACCTTCTTAGCCAACTTCCAGTGCTCCATTCCTGGATTGCTCTGGTATCTTCCCAACATCCCAACAGCAAAACTGATATCTGGCCTGGTACAAGTGCTTGCATACATCAAGCTCCCAACAGCTGATGCATACGGAACTTTCTGCATTTGACCCTTTTCTAAGTCATTTCTGGGACACTGGCTCCCACTTAATTTGTCACCCTTCTGAATGGGTGCAGGACTGACTGAACACATTTCCATATGAAATCTTTCCAAGACTCGGTTGATATAACCTTTCTGAGACAATCCTAGCAATCCTCGAGATCTATCCCTGAAGATCTCTATGCCAATGACATAAGCTGCCTCACCCATATCAACCATCTGAAAGTTCTTGGTAAGATAGCTTTTAGTTTCATACAGCAGACCAATATCACTACTGGCTAACAAGATATCATCCACATACAGAACCAAAAATATAAACTTGCTCCCACTGATCTTTAGATATATACACTGATCAACAGTGTTTTCTGTAAATCCAAAAGATGTAATGGTATCATTAAACTTTATATACCATTGCCTGGAAGCTTGTTTAAGTCCGTATATGGATTTCTTTAATTTGCAAGCCAAGTGTTCTTTACCTTCATTTGCAAACCCTTCAGGTTGCTCCATGTAAATTACCTCATCCAAATCTCCATTCAGAAAAGCAGTTTTCACATCCATTTGATGTAACTCCAAATCATAATGAGCTACAAGTGCCATAATGATTCTAAGAGAGTCCTTCTTTGATACTGGAGAGAAGGTTTCTCTATAATCAATGCCTTCCTTCTGAGTGAAACCTTTAGCCACAAGTCTGGCCTTATATCGTTCGATATTGCCTTTAGAGTCGCGCTTGGTCTTAAAGACCCATTTACACCCGACTTTCTTACAGTTATCAGGCAATTCAACGAGATCCCAGACTTGGTTTTGGTCCATAGATTTCAACTCATCATTCATAGCATCAATCCATTTACTAGAATCATTGCATTCTATGGCTTGTGAAAATGAAACTGGATCTTTATTTATCCCAATATCATAATCAGATTCCTGTAAATACACCACATAATCATCTGAAATGGCAGATCTTCTTTCCCTTTGAGATCTTCTCAAAGCTGCCGGTTGTGGTGGTTCTACAATATTTTCAATGGCGATATCCTCATGGAGTGGTGAACCAATATCAATATGTTGTTCTGGTATCTCAACTTGATGATCAAGCTGAGGGACAACAATTTCTCTTGAAGAAAAGGTAATTGGGATATTTACCCTTACTACTTCAAGATCTACCTTTCTTGGTTCATCACTCCCACTAAATTCACCATTCTCCAGGAATCTGGCATTACCAGTTTCAACTATTCTTGTACTATGGTTAGGGTAATAAAATTTGTATCCCTTAGACTTATCTGGATAACCAATGAAATACCCAGATATTGTTTTTAAGTCTAATTTCTTTTCTTGTGGATTATATATTCTAGCCTCTGCTGGACAACCCCAAACATGTAAATGTCTTAAACTAGGTTTCCTACCAGTCCACAACTCGAAAGGAGTTATTGGGACTACCTTACTAGGAACCCTGTTTAAGATATACATAGCAGTCTTTAAGGCTTCATTCCACAATGAAATGGGTACATTAGAGAAGCTCATCATGCTCCTAACCATATCCATAAGTGTTCGGTTTCGCCTTTCAGCAACACCATTCTGCTGAGGCGTACCTGGCATTGTGTATTGAGCACAAATACCACGCTTTTCTAGAAATTTGGCAAATGGGCCAGGATGTTGTCCTGACTCATCATATCTACCATAAAATTCACCACCTCGATCTGATCTTATGATTTTAACCTTTCTATCTAATTGTCTCTCGACTTCTGTAATGAACACCTCAAGGATGTCAACAGCCTGAGACTTTTCATTAATTAGATACACATAACCATAACGTGACAGATCATCTATAAAGGTAATGAAATATCTCTCTCCCGTAAAACATGGAATGGAGAGTGGTCCGCAAATATCTGTATGAATTATTTCAAGGAGTTCTTTACTTCTTGTGGCACCTTTCTTAGTGTGTTTGGTTTGCTTTCCTTTTATGCAATCCACATACACATCAAAATCAATGAAGTCTAGGTTATCCAAAATCCCATTCTTCACTAATCTTATAATTCTATCCCTGGAGATATGCCCCAGTCGTCTATGCCACAAGATAGAGGAATTTTCATTAATTAAGCCACGTTTAATACCAACATTCGAATGTAGAGATAAAAGAGATCGTGCAAACTCATCATTCAATGAAATTTTATATAAACCATCACATAAAATTCCATGTCCAACCGACATTGAATTATACATTAAACTGAGTTTTTCACAACTGAATAAAACAGAATATCCAACAACATCTAATTTGGATAATGACATTAAGTTTCTAGAAATCGAAGGTACATAAAAATATCTTCAAGATCCATCTGATGACCGTCTCCAGAGTAGTCGATAAGTACCAACATATTCGACCTCCACTTTGAGACGGTTCCCATAAAGACGAATCTCTCACTTTCCTTCGGTTTTCGGGTTGTAAGGAATCCCTGCATTGAATTAGTTATGTGAGTTGTGGCTCCAGAGTCAATCCATTAAGTATTAGAAGGTACTTCAGCAAGATTTGATTCATAACATACAAAAGAAAGATTTATACCTTTCCTTTCGAACCAAGCTTTCCTCTTGTTGCAGTCCTTCTTCACATGTCCTTTTCTGCCACAGAAGTAGCATTTGACAGTGAAAGCCTTTCCATGACCTTGGCTGCTTTCCCATGGTCATGCCCTTTCTTTGATGGAAATCTCTTACCTCTTCCATATTTACCTTTCTTATGGATACCTCCTTGAGTTACTGCCAATGTTGAGTGATGCCCTTCTTGTCTCAGTCTCACTTCCTCTTGTACACACATACCAGTTAGCTCATTCAAATTCCACTTATCTTTATGAGTGTTGTAGTGAATCTTGAATGGCCCAAACTGAGGAGGAAGTGAGTTGAGGATGAACTGTACCAAGAAGGATTCATCCACTTTCATACCCAGTGATCCTAACTTAGCAGCCTTATCAGTCATATTTAGAATGTGTTGTTGAACTCCTCTATTACCATCATATTTCATGGTGGTAAGTTCAGCCATAAGGGTGCCAGCTAATGACTTATCTGCAGACTTAAATCGGTCTCTTACAGCAGATAAAAGTTCAGATGCACTAGTAGTATGTGGGAGTGAAGTCTTGATGTTATTGGCTATGGTCATCTTTATGAACATGAGACTGAGTCTATTCGACCTTTCCCAAGCTTTGGCATGGCTAACCTGCTATGCTGTACTTTCAGCAGTCACTTCATCAGGTTTCTCTACCAAAAGGGCCATGTCTAGGTCCAGGACACCCAGTGTAAACTGTACATGCTCAAACCACTCAGAGAAATTTGTACCATTCAGGGCTGGAATGCTAGTGGCATGAGTGTGAAGGGAAGTAGGGACGTTCACTGAAACATAATAGGACATTGCTCACATTAGGCCACGAATCAATACAATAACCTTAAATTTAATTAAGATGAACTATTGATATCACTTTGATTTCTCCTTTGGGCGAAACTTAAGCATATCTAGTGTTCACTCTTTAGGTGAGAACTTTTATCACCTACGTAGGTCTAATATAATTTATGTCACTTAGATAGTAAGTCATGTTACCTTTGGGTATCCAATTCCACACCACT
The DNA here is from genome assembly GCA_038442645.1 of Agave tequilana. Classification (NCBI taxonomy): domain Eukaryota; kingdom Viridiplantae; phylum Streptophyta; class Magnoliopsida; order Asparagales; family Asparagaceae; genus Agave; species Agave tequilana. Next base: position 103,133 of record JAVJIF010011742.1, on the reverse strand, counting down.
AAGTTACATAAATTACACTACCCTACCCCGGTTCATGATTATTTGAAAGAGACTTTCCTTTGGGCCAGTCCCAATCTCCTAACTAGAACCGCCATCGAGAGTATTATTGTCTTTAATGTCACTTACATTGACAAGTCTTTTATGTAGTTGTATATTCATAAGGTTTACTAACATAGGTCACTTTGGCAACTACTAGATCAATAAGCCTTATGAATACAAAAACTAACCAATAATATTCTCTAATCTTTTATTTGAGAAATGCCATAATACTTCAATTCTATTACTTGACCAACATCAATCAATATTAACACAATAACTTAAATGTGTAACATACTTTAATGATTGATTATAAACAACCATTAGTCGACTACAAGGAAAGACTAGTCGACTTGGGTCAAGTCAAGTCGACTACACATTTAGGTCTAGTCGACTAGGGTAAGGAAAAGTTAGTCGACTATACCCTATAATTAGTCGACTACAAATTTTATCAGTCGACTACACATATTATTAGTCGACTCCTGTTGGAAGGCAAACTCTCGGTTAAATATTAGTCGACTTGGCAAAAATGGTTAGTCGACTATACACTTTACTAGTCGACTAATCAAAAATATAAGTCGACTCCTGTTAGAAACAGAGAGTTCTCAACTTTCGGGAAAATAAATTAGTCGACTATAACATATGATTAGTCGACTAATAGTCGACGAAACAGTTATCAAATGGCAGTTCCTGTTCCGATGACTTAATCAAAAATTAGGAAAATTAGGGTTTCTTAATCCTAAATTTTGATCCCTATTAATTGCATAATTAGAGGAGTATGAACATGATATTAGGGTTATGTAATCCTCTATTAATTCCACAATTAAAAGATCAAAAATTTGATTTATGAAACATTAATCAAAACCCTAATTTACCATAATCTTTAATCCAAGATGTATTGATTCTTAACACGGCTCTGATACCAAATATAAGAAATAAAAGCAACTATTATGCGGATTAACAGCCACGAATCAAGAATCAATATCATCTCAAGAATTGAATACGTGATTAATATACATATACATTAAATCCCCATACCTGAAGCCATTGGAGAAGATTAGATGAAGGTTGAAGAAGACCTTGATTCCTTCCTTTTGATCCTGCAAACCCTAATGCAAATAACCTCTTTTCTCTATCTCCTTTTCCTTGCACAAAACTCTTAGTTTTTCTTTTACTGATGGGTTCTCAATAATTATGAGAGAAGAGATTGTAATTCTTTGCAGGAGGAGAAAAGTGGGTCGCACATTTGCAAATAAACCCTTGAAATAATACCATCCATCATGGTACCCTTATATCTCAAAAGATTATATAAACTATATAAATGTGACTTTAATATGGGCACCCTTAATATCAGTTAACCTTAATTAGGAATCCAACAAATAACCAAGGTTATTGGTCCACCTTTAATGTGAGATTAACATAAACAGTACGTAGTAGCTAAGTTCATGTTAACCATCCCAAGTCCAAGATGACCTTACCCTAGCGCGACCTTTCTGCCTTCGATCCAAGAAAGATTTCCTGTATCTGTCTACTTTTCGAACCATAGTCTCCATCACCACTTACCAAGGACTTGCTAAGCCTATGTGACTGTTATTCTCTTGTATGAGTGAGGCTTTCGAGCTTGAGGCCACCTTCTTTCCTCAAAAAGTCTCTCCCCTTCAACTTGACCACACATTTAGTCCTCCATGCTTAACAACATGGGTAGCAGAAGGAAAGAAATTAGAAAAAGATCTCACTCATTTAGTATGCTTTTGGCAAATGTGGAGAGCAATTATGCAACAACATTTGACAAGATCATGAACTAAATTCATGAGTGTCAGTTGTGGCATTGATTGTAGAAGTGTCTTTGTCTTCGATATCTACATTTGGTTGTGCACTAGAATCTAATATATATGGCATTTGGTGTATGGCATAAGTGAGAGCATGTATTTACATTTCATAACCAAAATTTAACTTTGGTAGATTAGGACCATAAGACAAATATTGGGTTACAAGTATGCATGAGTATGACATAAAGACAAGGATGTCTATTATCAGAGTCAGAGCATGAGAGCTTAAAAAGATGTGAAGAGTTCTTGATGGTCCATTTCTTCAAAAGTAGTTAATATCAGATTCCTAAGATGTAATGTCTCATTCACCAAGAAATCCAAAATAGACAAGCAATTCCTTTTTGAGAATTTTTTTGATACACATTCACACACTTTTCCCCCTCCAACTCATGAATGGTTAGATGATGATGAGATTATTTTATGGTTCAATATATTCTTTCTCAAAATGTCATTCTTACTGTTTATGTTAATTGTTTTAAAGTGAGGGGGAGCCAGGCACCATAAAAGCTTCTTGCTTTCAAGTGAAGCACCTGAAAAGCTATGAACTTATGAGCCAGTGACAATTATGATCAGGTGCTAAATTAATGACAAGGATAGAGTTTAGAAAAATATCATTGAATCCAAGAGTCCTAACTGGTTATCTAATTGATAATTATGTTGTTTAATGAAGTAGTGTTGGTTGATAATAGGATTTGGTTATGTGAAGGGAACAATGAAATGATCATGATCTTCGACTTTTTCCCTGACAAACAAGTAGTGGATCCCTTGTGTATTAAAGGGACAAAATCACACATCCGATCATTGTAATAACTTTACTCAAAAGCATAAAAGTTGAAGCAATGAAAACAAATATGAAGCCCAAATGAAATGGGAGAAAAATTTCAGTGTTCCAGTCACATATGGCGAAATTATCAAAGAACTGCCTCAACTACTGTTTATCTCTCTCTTATGCTCGCACATTATAGATAGAACACCGAATATTTCTTACATGATATCCTCGTATTATTTGAATGATCAGGGCTAAACAGAAGCAACGTTCAGTGCTAGAGAAACATTGTTGCTACAATAAACAGAGACATTATGTTATGATGCACTTTAACAAAAGCTTAAACTGTTAGATAATATATTAACATGGATAAGTTCTTTTAGTAGAGTGCGCACGCACGTGTGTGTTGGGGTTTTGGGGCTCTATTATCAAAAGAATCAAGATTCTTATTTCTATGTGATGTATGTATCAAAAATCCCTCAATTTTTTTTAATTTTTGAGAATAAACAGTGTTTCATTTAAAAACTTTTAATGAAAACATTCATACACACATGTAATACAATGCAGTAAATCCTCCTAAATAAATAAGTTTGGGCACACACAAGTGCTGGAGGAACAATAGATACAAAAGTATGGCAGAGACGACAAGATATCTGGCCGATAACATCGGAACTTCCGTGACACAAGATACATGCTATACATATAGCAAAATTCAGAATGAAACCTGAGAGCTAAAAATCAGGAGTCTGAATATGTCACCGGTCACATAATGTCACATGATATCTAAGTCACTGTCGTCTCTCTCCTCCTAAGTGTTCTCTCTGAAAGACTATCGGAAACGTCTCCCACTTGTGGCTGCTTTAGAGCCTGTCTCGTCATCTCTCCGGATGTACCTGAGAGGAGATTTAGCCAATAAGAAATGAACGACAAGCATATATGAAAAATTTAGTCAGATGATCTGCCCGATTCATTAAATATTTTATTATTTTATTCCCTCCAAATTCTTCATAAAACAGCAGTCGCTGCTAAATTTCAAATAATCCTTTGATTTTTATTGGACCACAAATATCTCCAAGCTGACCAATTTTTTTTTTGAAATTGGAGCTAGTTGTGGTACATGTATCCTCAGGCATTGCGCCATCTTCTCCAGATGTTTTGATTAAATGAACAACGAAGGAACAATCGATTCCTCGTCCCCTCAAACTACATGGAACTTCTAGCAACTTTGAGAACCAACCCAATCTGACAAGAGAGATTGGATGTGCATTTATGATCTAATCACAAAGAATCAGCAGTATAAACAAAACCCAACACTTAATTCAACCCTTCCCTTGTTCTCTTCCTCACAAAGGACTTGATTCTTCTCAGTGCAACCTCCAATGTCTGCTGGCTCTTGTTAGCAAAGCACACCCTGAACCACCCTGCCTCAGAGCAATGGCATGAAGACCCTGGTGATATGTTAAGCCTCACCCCATGCAGTATCAAGTCCCATAGCCTCAGCTCCCCTTCTACCGTTGCCTCTTCAAGCAATGGACCAAGGTTCATACAGCAGAACAAGCCTGCCTCTTCCTCAGCCTCTCCCTGTTTGTCCTAATATATTTCTCAGTGAACTCCACATCAGATAACAATGAGGCCAATATCTTCTGTGTTTGGGATGAGATTGTTGCGACTCCTAGGATTTACGTTAGCAGAGCTTGACAATATGAACAGTACTTACAAAAGGAAAACTTAATGTAAAGCAAACTAGTAATATCTAGATAAAAGAGTAATAAAGAAAGAACACAAGGATTTAACGTGGTTCGGCCCAAATTTGACCTACGTCTACGGGGAGAGAACTTTAGACAAAGAGATCTAATTTTTCTTTTGAAGCAATAAGAGTATTCACTTTTCACTTGAATCTAGCTCTAGATTACAAGAGTATTACCATTTCTTTATGCACCTTCAACTTACTCCTCTCTTTTTTAGCTTCCCTCTGATCTCCTTTACTTGAGATTCTCAGTTGTAAAAACTCTTTGAGACTTGTTTTGGTTGAGGCTATTTCAATGCTTGGTTACGATCTTTATTTATAAGATTTTACAATACAACTCCTATTTGGACTATGAGATGATCTTGGCTTTTGGATGATTGAAGAATTTTGATCAATTCTTTTAGGAATTGATTTTCTTGATCTAGAGGGATTCTAAACCTTCTAACCTTTAGAAACAAACCTTCATTGAATAAGAATTAAATCCTATTCATACTCCTCCTGAAAACGAAATCACAATCGTCTGAAAAGGAAATTGTTTCATCTTAATTTGCTTCTTCTGCTTCAAGTCATCGTCTTCTCCAACTCAATTGGAGTTTTTTGGACCATCATCTCTTCTTGAAAAATAAAGCAAAATCCTAACAATCTCCACCTTGACTTGTTTTTCAAGTCTTTAGTAAAACAACTTGAGATTTTAGATTAATACTTTAATTCTTTCCTTGGTTGTAACCGTGCCGTGAATCCTTTAACTCTTGCCCTCTCTCCCCGGGGCCGTTGGTTGATTTACCGCCATGAGTTGGGCTATCTCAGGCATTGCCCAAGTGCATTCTTTCTCTTTCCTGCAACACTTTGATCCGTTTCACGTCCCGTTGCAGTCTTCCTTGAAGCTCCACCTCGTGATGAAATCCCTTCCAAGTTTATCCTTGAAACTCCACCTCGGACTGAGTTTTCTTCCTTCAGCTTGTATAACCTTCCACACTTCTTTTCTTCCAGGATTGCCCTGTCTCCTTGGCTGACTCTGACGACACCCCTTATTGCACTTGGATCCGGCATCCTTCTTCGTCGAGCACCCTTATGAATATTAGATTATACCGTGCCTTCGGGACATAACGGATCGCCTCCAAAGTATGCACTGTCTCATCTCTTCCTGTAAACTTGACTGTCTCAGTGCCGATGATCTCACAAATCGAGCCATCCACCATCTTGACAATCCCTTCCTCCTTTGCAACTAAGGAGTTATTGAACAGCTCTTTCTGAAAACATACATGAATTGTACTACCTGAATCAAATATTCAGCCTTTACCTTGAGAAGTATTGTCTTCGTAAGAAGCTATTAATATTTTGGTGTCCTCTACACCGCTTGCTACGTCTGCCTCCGCAATTTGCCCCTTCTTCTTCAGCCACTCTTGTCGATGCTTGCAGTCATTATTCCAATGACCTTCTCTGTAAAAAAAGTGACACGCCTTTAATGAGCTTAGATCTTTTCTTCCTTCTCTTCTTTTCCTTCCCGTGACCACCAAATTCGATCCTGTCTGCTACTCTTGATTTGACCTTTTCCTAATCTCATTAGATAAGAGAGTTGACTTGATCTCCTCTAAGATGAGAGTTTTCTTACCGTAGAGCATGGAGGTGACAATATGATCATATGAGTCTGGAAGAGAACTGAGAAGTATCAATGCCTTATCCTCTTCGTCGATCTTGACTCAATAGTTAGAAGCTCGCTAATGACCTTATTGAAGAAGTTTAGATGCTCTAACACGGTTGTCTCTTCCTTCATGCGTAGCCCATATAGTTGTTTCTTGAGATACAACTTGTTGGAGAGGCTTTTCGTCATATACAACATTTCTAATCTTGACTACAAACCCGTAGCCGTTTCTTTATCCATCACGTTGTACATAATCTCGTCTGCGAGACATAGTTGGATCGTGCTTGCCGCCTTTAAATTTATCTCTTCCCAATTCTCGTTTGATGTACCTGCAAGTCTTGCTGACTTACCCTGCAAGGTCTTGTGAAAACCTTGTTGCACCAACAACGTCTTCACCCTCTTTTACTTTAAGCCGAAATTTCTTTTGCTATTGAACTTCTCGACCTCGAACTTTGCCGTAGAACTTCCTATCTTTGACATATTGCCCTTCGTCAACTTTTAGCTCTAATACCAATTGTTGCGATTCCTAGGATCGATATTAGCGGAACTTGACAGTATGAGCAATACTTGCAAAATAAAAGCTTGATGTAAAGCAAACTAGTAATTCCTAAACAAAAGAGTAATAAAGAAAAAACACAAGAATTTAACGTGATTCGGCCTAAACTTGGCCTACGTCCACGGGGAGAGAACTTGAGAGAGCTTTATTAATAAACTTGGTATAAAAAGATCTAACCTTCCTATTGATGCAACAAGAGTATTCACCTTCCACTTGAATTTAGCCCTAAATTATAAAGAGTATTACTTTCTCTCTATGCACCTTCAACTTGCTCCTCTCTTTCTTAACTTCATTTGGTCTCTTTTGCTTAAAATTCTCTGTTGTAGAAATTCATTGAGACTTGTTTTGGTTGAGGCTATTATAATATTTGACTACAACCTTTATTTATAGAATTTTATAATACAACTCCTATTTGGACTTGAGTTGATCTTGACTTTTGGATGGTTGAAGAATCTTGATCAATCTTTTTAGGAATTGATCTCCTTGATCTAAAAGGATTCTAAACTTTTTAATTTTTAAAAACAAACCTTCATTGAATAGGGATTAAATTCTATTCATACTCCTCCTGAAAAGGAAACTCGCAACTGCATGAAAAGAAAACTGCTTCATCTTAATTTGCTTCTTCTACTTCAAGTCATCGTCTTCTCCAACTCCATTGGATTTTCTTGGACCATCATCTCTTCTTGAAAAACAAGACAAAATTCTAACAGAGATGAGGGTGAAGCTTGACATCCTCCTTGCTGTGGTCACAACCCTATCATTGTAGGAGTATATTGTGCCCACTCAAAAGCCCGGTAGCCCGAGATCCCTGGAGAGGCTGTACACAATGTGGACCCTCTCTGCGTTCTCGTAGCCCTGAGATTCGAGGATTTCAGCGACGCTGACAAACTCGGTGGAGGAGAAGATGGAGCCAAAGTATATCTCGTCGGAGATGAGGTGGATGTTCTTCTTGCTTACGAAGTCGAATGCATCTTCGAGGATTGGCCTAGAGATTGCCTTGCCCAGCAGGTTCGAAGGGTTGGTCAGTAGTAGGCCTTTCACTGTGATCTTCGCAGCTGAAGCTTCGGCTTATACAGTTTGGATACTCATTTCAGTACTTTTTATCTTCTGCATATGCACACTGACACAAAAATTGCACAATTTTACACTTAACAGATAGAAAATACTGAAATGAATATTGCACTGTAATGCAGGAATTGAGATGGTGTAGTTCTCTTACCCTGGATAATAAGGAGTAGGTACTAGCAAAGCATCTCCATGATCTGCCAAGATGAAGGTGAGGAGCTCATTAGCCGCGGTTGCCCCTGCTGTGAGAATGAAGCGTTCGGGGTCGAAACTCGCCCTCCCTCCTCTTATCTTCTCCATGAAACTAGCCATTGCCTGAATGAACATAGAGAGTACTTCTACCAGATACCAATGCTAACAACAACAATCATCTCAACTTTCTTTTTCCTTTTTCTTTTTTTTTTGTATTTTTTGCATACCTTTCTGAAATCTTGGAGGCCATGGTAGTCCTGGAACAAGGCATTCTCCCCGAAGCTGGAGATGCCAGCTGATGCTGAGCTAAGTATTCTTCCAGCAGATCAAATGTTACAAAGAGAAGTAGTCAAAAGGTTAAGTAGAGAAAATTCAAGCAAGCAAGTTTGGTAGTTGGATGAAGGAAAAATTGACTCACTTGTTTCTCAGCCAATCCCATCTGAATGACTCCAGAGGGATTGGAGGCAGCATCACAAGGGTTCTCATCATAAGATTTTCCACCCAGAAAAGTAAGGGGAGTCCTCTGCATGGGCTTTTGAGGTTGCAATCTTTGACAATGGAGCTAAAGATGTGCATGGAAATGATAGAAAATTTCAAAAGGCAAGCTAATGATTGGCTATTGTGACTGAGCAATGATCAACCAAATTGCTTACCCTCTCTCCACATGAGTTTTAAACTTTCTTCCAAAGCTGTTTTCCTCTATTGGCCACTTCAATAGGGAACTTCCCCTTGAGAGAGACTTTTATCCAACTATGGTGGTGGTTGTGTCCAACTATGGTTGTTGTTGTTGATGAGTGATGAGAGACAGATTGCTGATCCCCACTTCACTTTCCAACTATGGTTGTGTTCTCAGGACAAGGCAAATGTGCACCAATATTCAACTCTTTTTCTTCGGATAAATAAGAAAAAGGTCAAGATCATGATGTGATCAGATCTGATCATGCCCCCCACATTGTAACAAGTCTAGGGGAAAACATTCTACTAAAACACTGATTAGGTATGACCCGAACCGATTTCTCGGGCCATGATCTCTTGAAACCTTCTGCTCTGATACCATATCGGTAAACCACTTTATACATTAAAAGGGTAAAGCTCATAGCTAGGTTGCTCGTCAACAATGTTTGTCAAGCAATTGTAACAGAGAATTCTCCAATGGGTTCCAAATACACACAAAGAAAACAATCACAAGTGTGTTAGATGTGGGATTAGGTGTGTCATATACAATTTAGGTGTTTGTGGTCCTTGGTGGTGCTGGTTCTTTTTGTTTCACCAAACAGATTGGGGGAACATATGGGCAAAGGACAAAAGGATAGAAAAGTTGTTATGGTGGCCAGAGATTATTGGGATCCATGTGCCAACAGAAGCTGCAGCAGACAAAACTTCTGTCACCACTCCATATGAGATCTCATTATTTATAGGTTTTCTCTGGTTTTAAAATGCTTCACATGATCCTCAATGTAACTATTAAAATGTGGGGTGTTGGATGTATGAGACTCAAATAAACTGTCACAAACCATACATATTTATGTTGCATCCCATATCATAGTCAAATGGATTAATACCATTTTTAAGCTAAGTGGTTTAGGCTCTAAGATTACTCTCAGTGGTTTCTATGTGCTGGTTTTGGTCTCTTGAGAGTTTGAAAACACTTTTAAGAGCATTACAGCTTTCATTGATGTTGACCAGTGCATGCTCATCAAACAACTTGAAAGAGGATTATAGACTGAGTGCAAGAATTTCTAGCCTCATTTGGGCAAGTTGAACAATACAAAAAGATGAGATTGTTGCCATTTATGCTAATCTTGAGAATTAACAGCCGTTTTGTCTGCACGGATGAGGTCATTAATTGCAGTCGGCATAGATTAGTCTTAAAGGAAACAGTCTCATTAAGAAAAAAAAATATGTAGTTGGAAGCTAATCTTTGTATTTTAATTATGTAGAGATTAGGTAAAACCAAGTTGCATGGCAATGCTAGAATCTGTTTCAAACTGCTCTCCTTCCTTGAGATTTCACTGACAGTTAAATTTATTATCTGCATTATATCTGTCAATAAGTTCAACAACTGTAAGAAAAAGTACCAGCTTTGACAATATTATGCTGATGTCCCATAAATGATTATAATATAAGCCCTGGGGATTCTATCTTAATGATGCAGAGTCAACTGAAGACAGACAGTCAGACCCTACAATATTTGTACATTTGAGATTGATATTTCAGAGGTTTGACTCTGATACAAATTCAACTGAAAACAACATAATGGTGCAAGTATTTTAAAGATTTTTCACTACTTATTTGATATCCAGCACAATCTCATTGTTGTCACTCACTCCAATCAATCCAAAGCTGAAATCTTCGTCTAATTTCCGAAATAAAAAGAATTAATTTCTCACCGATTAAGAAAATAAGTTTTGAAGCAACCACTGTGTGACGAGAGAAAGTTCCATGTAAATCCAGAATGCAATTGGCAAATATCTTATGTTACACATGGTTGAAATTATATGCATGCGTATAATGTTTCAGATATTTAAACTCTCAATCATGTAGCTTTTATGCTCTCATTCCAGAAGTATACCAACCTATGGCCATGTCCTTAACGTTGGAACCCATGAAGACATGGCCCTAATCAAATCCATGGCCAAGTTGCCATGAAAGTTCGAGCAGAAACTTTTCATTGATTTGCGAGGAGAACCATCACCTCAGAGATGATCACAAGGGAAGAAAGAATACACTACATATGGCATTATCAAAATGCATATCCAAGTCCTAAGACCCTTCCAAGCTGTCTCTATGCCAATCTCAGCTGGCCATTTGATATTTGTCTAATACTATGGTTTTAAGATTTGCATTCAAAGTTTTGATGTTTGAAGATGATTTAAGAATGGGGATAAAGGAGTGTTATTGGGATGGAATCCATGTCGATAAATGGGTGGACAGGAAAAGTACTTTGTTTATCGTGAAAATGGTGGCTCAAAGAGAGAGACAAATTAGGAAGATGATACATTTTTGATATACACAAGTGGGCAATAGCTTGTGCATTGGGTTGGCCTTGTTGGGTTCGAGTAACCCATTCTAAATAGACGAATGGTCTGAAATTTTGATCTATGAAGTACACATTCATTATATAGATTACATATGGATATATAGTAAGAATACTTCTATCACGAAATTATGTCAGCTGCATACGTATCAGACGTCACACTACTTGTCGTATTATCGTTGTTTCTTATGTATACGTGCAAGATTGAAAACATACATATCAATGAATATGTGGATGATATGAGGAGAGAAGAGTGTCATTCGGAAGGAAAACGTGTCAATGAATGTGTCGATAGAGATTCAATTGTTTATATGTCAAAGAAAAGAATTTAGATTAGATTTACCGTTTATGAATTTGGATCAAGTGACACTTAGCTCATGTATGTGGATCTTATTTTGTAGATTTTGATCTACGACCTACAGATTCATCGCCACAGTTAAGATATGGACCATCTAGGAGGATAAGTTGCATCATGGAATTGTGTCGGTGACACACATATCAGACATGAAACTTCCTATCATATCATTGCTTCTTGGTATGCATACATTCAAGTTTTAATTTGAAGATCAAGGATGTATTTAGTTTCAATTTGAAGAAGTTTTATATCTTTGTACTCTCAAGACAAGAATCTGATTGAGTCTCATGAGCATGCACGAGTTGTTTAGGGCTAATAGTGTCTTAGACATACAGTAAACAAATCTTAAACAAGTTAACGTGAGCCAGCTTTCCTAGTGATGGCCTAGCTTACTTGTATCCATACGATGATTAATTAGGACTCTCAACATGCTGATATTAAGCTCGTGAAGCTCAAATTTTAGTAGCTTCAGGCTTCTAATGGCTGATAAAAAAACTGACTTTAGAACAAGATACATGAAACCCATAACTAAGCAGGATGCCGTATGGCACACGAAGTGATAGTCCACCATGCCCAACCCTTAACTATAGAAACATAGATTTTTTTGTTGTTGTTGTTGTTGTTGAAACAAGAGTGCTGTTATTTTAACATTTCTAAATTGAATCTAACTACAAAATCTACCTGTTTGCCCTTTTTAAGTTTTCTGAACTATAGTTTATTTTAAGTTGTCGTAAGAGGTTTGCAAGCTACAGTTTTTTTTTAGCTGTAGTTTCCAAAACTTTGCGTCGTATAAATTTCTTTTGAGCATTTTGGAGTTAAAGAATAATCCAATCTGATTAAGGCGAAATTTTAAAGGTTAGCTGCAGTTTAGTAAACTACAAAAGTTAGCCAGACGGACTTTAGATTGATTATTTTTTGAAGTTAAAAGACTTAACTTTGAAAAACTATAGTTTAAAAAACTTAACCTCAAAGCCAAAATATATGTGTGGGCTGGCAATTCAGCCTTGCTGGTGAAGGATCTTCACCCTACCTTGCAATCTTACCACACACATGTTCTTCCAAAAATATAGACCTGAGAACTCTTACAATGTCTCTGGTTCCAAAAGGTTGCCCCCTCCAGCCAAGAACCTTTCCTCACAGGAGAAACCATCTACATGGGGAATGGTAGAATTCTCGAAGGAGAAGATGTATGGACAGTGAACTCTACAACATAGGTTCCCGATAGTTTTTTCTCCTTGCCGGTCATGAATATACGTTTGTGGTCACCGTAAAAGCAACTCCAAGGGAGGCTCCCTAAATTTTAGCTATTTTAGGAAGAATATTAATTTAGAGAGCTTCCTATTCCTTTTATGCTTCAAGGGATCTTTATAAATTTGAGCTGTTTTAGATATTTTATTATTATTTTTAAAGTAAATTTGACCAAGGACACTTTTGTATTATTTAAAAGCAATTTGTGATAGATTAAAATAATAATAAATATAATTTAGAGAGTAAATTTGGCCTCTACATTTGGGGAGCTCGAGGCTTACTCCTAAAATAAAAAGCCATATACAGAATAACATTGAAGATTAATTTATTGATTTTGCTCCCTAAAATAAAAAAAAAGGAAGATAGAAAACCCTTTTAGAGATGCTCTAACGGCGAAGGAATAAACTACCCCTACACTGGATGTCTTGTAAAAAACCTCCATTAAACACGAGAGAAAAGTTATGATTACATATTTCCATGGACTGAAATCAGATGCCACACAACCTGGATGTACTGGAAGAATCATATTTTGATGCATAGATCATGATCTTACACTTCACAAACTAGCATAAAGCAACTATTAAATCAATTTTCAAATTACACTAGGACAACAATACAACATTCACTTCATTCTCTCAAGAGTGTGACTAGTCAGTCTTAACAGTAAAAACGACTATGATTTCATTAAAAAAAAAAAAATTTCATGACAGATTGCACATTTCAATGTTACTACACGCATTAGATCTTGCACCACACTTATGCAGACAAGATAAGAAACACTCTCGCAAACAAATGCAAATAACTAGTCATACTGTTATAAATCTCTCTTCCATGGGTATGCAAGGGTTACCGCATTTTGTAATGTTGGGTTCTAGAGACTTGACAACGCTTCCCGTTTAATGAATATTTGAGCATTATCTCAACATCCCGAGGGTTCTTCTCGTTGGGCTCCACAGTCATGCTCCCAACCACTGCTTCTCCCTCGCAGACAGTCAGAACATCTTCAAGGTATAGAACTGTCTGCTTCCAGTGGGTAGCCTTTGATCGAGGCCCTGCAGAAATGATATGGTCACTATCAGTCTCGTAGAAAATTTCAAGTAAACATGCACAAGGGAGTCTTAAATTTTTTTTCTTCCAAGGATGAAATACAACACCAAGTGCAGACACAAAAAATAACGAGAATGTAAACATGCAACCAGTATCTGAAACATTTGAAGTCTCTCAATATAGTCATGATCTCAAACTATACTTGAAATGGAAGTAGAGTTTGAGATCATGACTATATTGTCTGTTATATACATTTTAAGTTATATAGTTTTAGTTATTAAAGATATATCTATCTCCTATGCAACAAATAAAATGCTAATAGTGCTTCGAGGGAAAGACTAGCATCCTCTGTCTGGATATGTTCTCAAGTTTACTTGGTTGGATTTTATGACTGTTTATTCTTTTTGGTATCTTTTTATTTCTATTTTTTGCTAAACTTCTCACTATGAATTTTTCTTAAAACTAATCTTTCAGTTTTCTTTCGCTTCTACACTTCCCTTTGTTATGGTATTCCTTAATATATTTGATATATCATTTTTAACTTCAACTCTTGAAAAAGTCAGGCAAGGAATGATTGAATTTTGATATTATCCCTATCCGCGAGATATTTTATCTTTGTTTTGCAACCATATGGTTGCATAAGCAACTTCAGAGGAGATGTGAGAGACATTACAACCAAACAATCTACTTATGATATTCATTGGGCAATAATTAAAGCATAACACAACTCAAATTGTCTTGCAGCGCAAAGGTGCAGGCTCATTTCTAATGATAACATAAAAATGTATATACCCTCTCAAGCAACCTCAAAGAGTAAAAACTTTGGCCAAGTTTTTCTGGGGCTAAGATTTAACTTTATAATTCCACTACATCATCAAGAAGGGTGAAGATCTCCATAGAGAGGACCATTACATAATAGGATAAATGACTCTAGGGTAAAATATACACTTACCATGAACTGTGAAACATGAATGATTGATTCCAATTTACAATAATATCATATTGAAAGCATGATGCATTAATATCAATTCTGATTTTCCTTTTCTATTTCTTAGATTCCAGTTTTTCCTTGCAGCAGAATATTTGGTGAATGATACTAAATTTACACAGGGAAGTAGGTGTAGACCTGTAGAGAAACCCATCAGTTTGTGGCACTTGGTAAATGAGACATCAAAGTATGCCACGAGAGCATGTATATAATCATCACGTTCTGCTACAAGTTTGAATGGTGCTGTGAAAGAGGCATCCCCAGGAGTCATCTTCGAGATATCCATCATCTAGACATGATGAAACAAAAAACATGAAATTATTTTTTTAAGGGGCACAAAACAATGGACAACCAGAATGAATATCTCACCTTGAGTAGTTGGCAATTAGTGACTATTTGATTCTGGTCTACAGTATCAACAAGTGGTTCCATCATAGCCTGCTTTCTGATGCAGCTCATATCAAAGCCGTACACATCATTCCAGACTGAAAAGCAAAGAGACAGTTTTAAAAAACATAAACATAGATTGTTCCACTGAACTTATAAAAAATAAATGGAAGGTTACTAAGAGAACCCCTCACACATTTAATGTAATGCTCCAATGTATGCGTATCAAACATAGAAACAAAATGAAGATAATAGAAGTATTCTCACATTCAATTTTGTCTTCTTTGTATTCAGCATCTTCAATCGCCGTCAAGTATAGAGAAGCTTTGTCTGGTAAAATAATTCCATCATTTACCTGCATAGAAACATGATTATGTTCCATTTTTGCATAACATGCTTTCAAATGAATATGTCAGTACAGTTGTAAATGGCGGTCACATAAAAGATGCATCTACCATATGGAAGACAGTGATATTCTTGCACAGATACACATTGGTATATTGTGAAGAGAAGATATGCTATTAAGTTCAATCAAATTAATAACCGATTTTTTCTGTGTTTCTGCATATGCAAGCAATGCAATGCAGCTTGAAAAGAGAGTTCATTACTTAAAAATTTGTTGCGGTACAACCATGTGTTCTGGTGTTAGTTCTTGGAATGTGATACTTTCTTTCATGAAATGCTGACAATTTCCTGAAGACTAAGGAAACCACATGGTAGTTTTATCTTCTCATTACTAGACACTGATCGACTCCTGTCATTGTGGGGAGTGAAGATGTTACTTTCAAACTTCTTGCTTGACTCCTATAACACATTAAGAAGAGGCAACCAGGATGTAATGGATATCTGTGCTTATAAGATAAAACCTTGTCAACTGGTATTAGTCCCATTTTAGTGTTCCTTTGAATGAGAACATGTGTTCATCCTTATTTCAAGATAGCTCCGATGTGTGACACTAATTACATGTCCTGAATGAAGTTCTTGCAGACGACAGCAAGTGTCACAAAAAGAATAAGATAAAGGAAGAAAAAACAAAATAAAAATAACAAAAAGACTTGTCTTTGATGAGTCGCCTACGGTGTATGTGAAGCTGGAATACAAGATATGTTGACCTGGTCCTAGAGAGTTTGGGTTGGTCAAAGCATCTCCACCTAATTGCAATTGAATCTATTGCCTTCTCAATTCAATAGCATGAATCATGCTTACCTCTAGGGATGCGAAAAGGGCCAGGCTAAAGCGCCCGCCCGGTCCCCCATCCGGGGGACTCGGGCACGGCTCGGAGACCCGCACAGGCAGGGCTTTTTATTAATCCCATCCGGGGGACTCGGGCACGGCCCGGAGACCCGCACAGGCAGGGCTTTTTATTAATAATTTTTTTAAAAAAAATTGATTTTTAAGTTCTAAAAAAATCTAAAAAAATTTCACAATTTTGGATAAAATTGATACAAGTTGTAAATTGCAAATGTAATCTTTTATTAACAATCCAATAGATTGGATAAATTGATACAAATACAAATTAATTATATAGATTAAAAATAAGTATAAATTGTTAAAAATACTAATGTAGCATATAAATTGAAATTGAAGTATAAATTGATACAAATACAAATACAAAAGATCTTCATTTCTTCAATCTTTTTCTAGAGAATCTTCAATGATTTCATCTACTGATTTATTCTGGCTTCTCGTCTCCACATCCAGTCAATCCTTCTCGCAGATGCTCAGACGGTTTCTCGTATTAATTAACACTCGTCCAGTTGTACTAAAAGCAGATTCTGAAGTTACTGTAGAGGCAGGAAGAGTTAGTAAATCATGCGCCATGATGAAAAGCACAAGATATGTTGATTCCTGTAATTTTCACATGCCAAATATCAAAATTTTCAAATTCTGAGTCAGCATCAATTTCAGGAGCTATAGCACGAGACGAATAATAAAGCTTATTCAATGAGTCCGAACTGCTTAATCTTTTCGATGCAGATAATAAATCATATAATAAACAACTTTTAGGCCTAGATGAAGATGCATGTTGTGATGATTATTTATTTTCAAATTGAGAATCATAAAAATCATACATATTATTTATAAAATACTCAATATCTTTCCATACTAGGGTACAATCAGGATAATCCATTTTTTCATAAAAGTTTTCAAGTAAATATTTACATTCTTCAAATTTAATTCGAGAATTCATAATAGTAGCAAAATAAAATATAGTAGAAAAATATTTAAAATACTTATTAAATTTTTTCCATAAGAGTAATAATATCTTGAAGCAAAGAATCATTTCGATATGTATAAAACAGTTCAATAATTTCAGTTAACTCGTAAAAACCTAAATTAGTTGTTAGAGCTTGAGTACTTGAGAATTTGAAAGAGCTTGAGGGAGCTTGAGCACTTGAGAGAGCTTGAGCACTTGAAAATTTAAGAGTTTTTTAGAAAATTTTTTTGGTGATGAAATGCAGGGGAAGAGTGGGTATTATAGGGGAAGGGTGTTAAAATATTTTTTTTGGCAAAAAAACAATTTGGACCCAATAAAGCCGTTGGGGGTATTTGTAAAAAAAAAATTACAAATACCCCTAATGGCTATAATCTGGGCCAATTATAGCCATTGGGGGTATTTGTAAAAAAAAATTACAAATCCCCCTAACTCAGTCAACGGCTCTAAAAAGAGCTGTTGGCTAACCCGGGCCGGACGGCCCAGGCGCGGCTCATCCCCGTCATGGGCCACTATTCCCAAACCGGGGCACGCCCCCGGTTTGGGGACGGGCTCGGGCCAGGACTAGGCCCAGGTAGCCGGGCCAGGTCCATGCGGGTGGGCGGGCCGGCCCGGGCCCGTTCGCACTCCTACTTACCTCCTCCTTTCCCTAAATTAGCTTCAAATTGTTGACAACAACATCTCCTCATGGTGCGATAAAGCTCAACTTATTTGAGGCTGCAACTAAAAACCCCTTGAAAATACCTTGACTTCCAGCGTCGTCTAATTAGTTGACATGTTCCATTTAATTAGTGTTTTTTTTTAATTTAAAGTTGGGACAGATGAGGCATGTCTTACATTTGAGTTGTGGATGTTATCTTTTTACTAAAATTGTTTGGTGATTGGCATGGAGCCGTGTAAAAAAATATTAGAATTTCTAATGGATGCAGAACTGATAACTGATCAAGTGCTACACTCCCTGCCACTTTCTTTATTGTTCAGATATATTTTGATGTCATGATGCTATTCTTCTGATCTACTTTTCCTTTATTCTTCTTTCCCATTATTTTTCTTCTATTTCGGTCCTCCAGGAATGGGCTAGATCTGGTTGCAGGTTCCCATTACAAACTTTTCAATATATAAAAAGATTAGTTAATGCAAATATAAAGGCTACAGGACAGAGCGATAAGGACTCCAAAGTACCAGCCAAAATAAACTGATTATAAATTAATCAAGAGGTCTCCAAAAGGGCACGCCCGATATCCTTCAATTGAGGCTAGGTAATCAAAAGCCTAGAATACTACCTTAATAAGATGGCTCAACATATATCAGCAGGATGAGAATCATCTTCAAGTTTCTTTTACAAAGTAACATCTCATCTTGCATCTCATCTTGTAACATTGTAGATGAGGCAAATGAAATCCCAAAATGTTCCCGAGTAATCACCTTAGACAAGCATTACGAATAATATGTTTACTTCTAAGAAGTGTGTTTCGGGAAGTGTACAGTAGAAGAGTTTCCTTCATCTCCTATATTATACTTGGGGTTTTTACGACAGATGAAGTTAACATTTATGTGTTTCTTGCTATTTCTCACGTGTTTTCTAAAGTTTTAAATTGGGATGTTGCAGTAAGGAAATTCAGAATATAGCAATTTCCATTTACTCTCTCCTTGTGATTCTTCAAAGGGTCTCTTGAAGATAATATTTAACAAGGAGCAAATGTGTACAGTTAGAAGTTCATGCGACTGTCTCAGGAGTCTTGGACCCTTTGTTCTTGATGCTAGAACAGCATTTCACATGCAGGGCGGCATCAGGACAGAGATCTCATAGCAAGATTTTAAGACTTGGGTCCACCAGCCAAACGTACAGACATTCATCAGCATATTATCCTAGAACATATGATTCTTCTAATGGTCTATTGGACATAATATTTAACAAGGTGAGAATGTGTCAGAGCGCATGTGACTGTCTCATTGCAGAGACTTCATAACCAGAGGTAGAACTTGGGTCCACAAGCCAAACCAAGAGACGTTAATAAACATATTATCATAGAACAAAGAACACATGAATAACGGACATATGAAACTGATAAGTCACTTACTAGCCATTTATCACGTGCATATAGAACTGTGTTAAGCATATTTTCGAACAGAAGAAAATAGCCCATCCACTCTGAAATGATGATATCTACATGGGCTATAGGAAGCTCAATCTCTTCTACCTTTCCTTTCAAGACAGTTATGACTGATAAAATAGAGAGCAACAGAATCAATGCCAGAGAATACTAATGAAATATATTACCATTCAACAAACATGTAATATGAGGTTACCATTAGAAAATCCATTCGTTTGAACAATCTCTTTAGCCATGTCAGCCATTTGGGAGCATTCAATCTGCAGAATGGACAGATTTTCAGTGGTTTGACAAATAGAATGGAAATGAAGAGACTCCAAGGCTACAGATCAAAGTGCACAGAAGACCAAGATCATGTAAAAACTAAACAGTTGTTATAATATTGTGGATAATATGTGATAATGGCAGATAACTGGAACCAGAAAGCGAGAAAATGAATGCCACAGAACTGACCAACATTAAGCAACAGAATTCACCTCTTTCAGAAAAGAGAAAAGAACTCATGTATTATTCAATATTAATTCTAAGTCCTAACATCTAACATGTCAGTTAAACTTGTCTTTCTCCAATGGCATAAAGAAAAATACACACAGAAATGGACCCCTTGTCCTACTAAAGAAAGAGCAAAAAAGTTGGACTAAGAAGAATAAAGATAGACATTCAGACATAGGAACAGATGGCATTTGCCAAAGCAAGAGGGGAAATCTTTCTAAGAAGGATATATAAATCACAGCATGTACTTTGCTGTATGTATCCCATGTGTATTACTTCTTATGAAAAAGTAGTACATGACTAGACAAGGAATATGCACACTGTGGCATGTGTCACTTAAGGCAGAGCCCGACTCACAGGGTGTCACTGATTATATGTTACTAGAAGAAAATGAGCCAAGGAATTAAGGATGGCATTCCTCAGCATTCCTCCGTTCTCTTAAAAGGCATAAAATATTAGATACAGCCATTTCTTAAGCAGGTTGGTTTTTCTGATGACTATTCTTCAAGTATAAGTATGCTGAAGGTAATAACTGAAGCATATGGCATCTATTTGATCATAGCTGGAAGAAGTCAACCAGCCTGTCCTTTCTGAGATTTTAAATCTTTATTTGAGAATAAAATATTGTCGTTCCTGGCGTAGGCATAATCATCCAGCCATATTTTGGATGCCTTAATTAGCTTACCTTATACCAAAGAGCCAAAGCCCAAGAAAACTACCAGAACCTCTTTTATCTATTTAACATGGTTTGAAATATTGGCCGATTCTGATACATCAACAATATCGTATCGGGTTTTCAAGTATCCGACACGAAATCAACCCTATAAAATCACCAATATTGTCGATGTGGCCGTTATTGACATTAAAAACTATTGGCCAATACTGATACCGATACTGAGATTTTAAGCTTTCATTCACAACATTTGGTAACACACTGCCACATGCACTTTACATATTGCATTGTTCTTCTCGTGTGCAACAACCACCTATGTTGCACGAACACGTCAACATTGAAATGAACACGACACGCGGACACATGACATTCTTAAAAATACACATGACATGTGTATACGACAGACGTGTCAAACACGTTTTGGACACGACACGGCTTCATGATAGGAGTGTTTGTGCTACATAGACCACAACCATGATTGCTTTTACCACCTTAGTAGTTCATGGAGCCTACTCAAAATGATTTAACCTTGTATTGGAATTCATAAAATAAGACGAGTTTATTTGCCCATAATAAAAACAATGGTCTTAATTGCCATTTCCATCTTGGCTTGACCCTCTAGTTGCTATAGATTGACCCAAGTTACCTTTGACATTTATTAGGTTACCTCTTGAAACATGTATAAGACTCTAAACTTTATTAGATCATATCACAAACACTAAAAAAGACTTTTAACTTTAGGTGCATTTTTTATAGTTAATGACTACATTGGCCTCTTTGTCTTAGCCCTTGCTCTAAATATCTTGTTTCTAGACAATCATCCAACAAATGCGCTTCATTATCTACCTCATATTCTTGAACCTTGGCACATACTGTACTCGAAAATGATATTACTTGTGGTTCATTATGGGATAGTTGGTAATCATCATTTTTCAATCTCACACTGTATCCTTTAATCCTCACTGCCTGAGTGCCCAAATGAGAATGCAGACACGGTATTTTTGTGTTTGTTGCTACCATTTGATTGTTACCTTCTTCCATTCTCATGTATCACTCATTTTCAAGAAGCATACTGCTCTATGCTTTGTCTCACACACAGACCACGAAAACCGAATAAGAATTCTTACAGTTTGCTTTCATCATGAAATAAGCCCTGTTTAGATAAGATCAAGCACTCCATGCTTAATCCAAGGCCTATCTGAATAAGTTCAAAGAAAGCACAACCAATCTAAACCTAGATGATGTACTAGACCCGTGAATAGTGCAGAAACAATAAGACAAGCGATCTTCTAAAATGGATAGGCAATTAAGCATAGCCAAAATAAACGGAAATAAATAAGAAATAATTGAAGGTATTCTTTCCAAATTACACTTTCCCAATTATTCTTATTTAGGTAGATTTGTAACATTACTGAAAGACAATAGGACTCACTGTTACAACATCAACTCTGGCATAATGTAATACATGAGATGGCCAAGCCATTGCCCTCCTAAGTAGTAGTTGGTGTTAAGTTCAATCCCCGTAAGTACCCCAAGGGGACTTTCCCCTGATAATTATCCAATGCACAGTGAAAGTGAGGCAATATGCCCAGGGCTTTGGTCAAGGGATTTGGCAGATCCGACCTAGATATATAATTAAAAAAAAAGTTAAAGTCTAAAAAAGGACAGAATACTTAAAGGGGTTGAACTTCTTATGTGATCAACTTGTTAGCTACAAGCCAGACTATATTGAGTCCAAATCTCATCACAGTTCTGGCATTTCATTAATTTTTTCCCCCCATTTAAGCAATCTCCTATATATATTTTAGAGATGAGCAATGTGGAATGGTAAGATTGCTCCTTTCTGACCTTTGCGTCACAGATTTGAGTCACGGTAAGAACCTCTCCGCACACATGGTTAAGGTTGTGTATATATGATATATGACGCCAACCAAGTCACATAATAGTAGAGCCTTGTGCATTAAAATTCAGACAAAGAGAATGTGTTAATTTGCTGACTATATGACTTAGCCTGAGCAAGGTCTCCACCAAACAAAAGGGACAGATAATTGATCCAAAAGGCCCAACAGACGAGAGGAAGGGCAATTAAGATTTCTTGATTACACTTATCAAACTTGGATTTTGGGGCATAGCTCCCTACTATTAGCTTACTTTGATATTAATCCCACACAAACTTGTTATTAGATACAAGTCCTTGATGATGTGGGTGGCCCCTATTGCAAGTCCTCTTCAGGAGCTTAATTGCAAGACTAAATAAGCTACTCAACATTTTCCTTTTCTCATAAAGATGGGACAAGTCTTACATTGGTACGTCATGTATCCTAACTAAGAATAAAGGATACAACTAATTGACCATAATGGAAACATGTGGTTAATTTATAGTCCAGCAAAACAATTAGGATTCCTCTGTTTTTTTCCCTTATAAACTTTAAAAACTAGCAAACTCAGCATGTTATTTGTTAAATGGCAGAGTTCTTGCTACAAGCAGAAACTTAATAATGATCATGAATAGAAAGAGCACAGAAACAATTTAAATTTAGAACCATCTCCATGACTTAAAGGAGAAAATTACTCACCGCGTAGACATGTTTTGCTCCTGCTTTTGCGCAGAAAAGAGAGAGAATTCCTGTCCCAGCTCCGACATCAAGTACTACTTTGTTCTTCAGGAGGAATGAGTTCTGATAAATAACATTTTGATATGTCTTTGTCCTGACAATGTCTTTCAACATTTCCTGCAACATCAAGATTGTCAGCCAAAGAACTCATGCTGTGGTTTTACACTTTCACAATAAAAAAGAGAGGGTTTAACCAATATTACTATTTAACCACAGTGTTATTACATTTATCAAGAATTAATACAGCTTGAGTTTTCTCCTATTTTAACAAGCAACTATCATATAAATTGAAACATTATAAAAAAAAAAAAAAATTCCCTCGTTGAGCTGATTTCTATCGACATCCATGGTTGCAAGTAGCACAATTGTCATGTCACAAGCAAACTTACAAGCACCTCTACTTACAGAAATTGAAACAAGCTTCCATTAAGCCAATGAGATTTTTATGAACAAAAAAAAGTTAAATATTAAAGAGAAGATGATAGAACCATATAGAGAATGAATTTTGGAGGGGGCATAATAGCAGGGATCGAAATATCGGCCGAGTCGTATCCGACTCGGCCCCCTCCGGTCCGACTCGCCTGCCCGAGTCAGGTAAGTATCGCCGAGTCACCCGAGTCGGGTCCGAGTCGGACCCGATCCGGGCCGACTCGGCGACCCGTGACTGCGCCTTTAAAGACGCGATGAGGGAGAGAGAGAGATCAGATCAGATCTCTCTCTCTCTCTCTCTCGCTCGCCGTTCCCCCCGCGACGCCGTCGCCGTCCCCCGCCGTAGCCGTCGCCGTCGCCGTCGCCTGCAGGTATGTCCTCCCCTCTCTCCCTCTCAGTCTCTCTCTCTCTCCCTGTGCCTCTCTCTCCCTCTCTTTCTCTGTCTATCTCCCCCGCAGCGGCGCGCGCTCTCCTCTCTCTCTCTCTCTATCTCTCTCTCTCTCCCCCTCTCCGCAGCGACTCTCTCCCGGCTCTCTCTCTCCGCAGCGCGTCTCTCTCTCTCTGTCTGTCTCTCTCTCTCTCTCTGTCGGTGGCTAATCTCTCTCTCTCCCTCTGTATCTGTCTCTCACTCTGTATCTCTCTCTCTCTGTCGGAATCTCTCTCTCTCACTCTGTCTCTCTCTCTCTGTCGGATTCTCTCTCTCTGTATCTCTCTCTCTCTGTCGGTGGCTATCTCTCTCCCCCTCTGTATCTCTCTCTAACTCTGTATCTCTCTCTCTCTCTGTCGGAATCTCTCTCTCTCTCACTCTGTCGGATTCTCTCTCTGTATCTCTCTCTCTCTCTGTATCTCTCTCTCCCTCTCTCTGTCTCTCTCTCCCTCTCCCTCTCAGTCTCTCCCCCTCTCTGTCTCTCTCTCCCTCTCCCTGTCAGTCTCTCTCTGTCTCTCTCTGTCCCTCTCTCTCTCCGTCTCTCTCTCTCCTCCACTGTGTTCCCCTCTCTCTCCTCTGTCTCCGTCTCTCTCCCTCTCTCTGTTCCTCTCTCTCTCTAATTAATTTGCATTTAATGTCATTTAATTTAGTTTAGTTTAGGTAAAGTTAATTTAACTTAATTTAGGTTAATTTAATCTAATAAAATTTTGTAATTACGTTAAGTAATTTAATAATTTTATTGAAGTTAGGTAATTAAGTTAGTGTAGGTTAATCTAGCATAAACTAGTTTAGTTTAATTTAATGTAGTTTCTACCGACGACGCTTGTATTTATGCTTTCACGTTATGTTTTGAGTGTTAGGTGATATGTTTTGAATATGTGATGCATGAATTTGGATGTTTACATTTTTTTATGATTTGTCATGATTTTTTCATAATTTTTTTGGCGCTCTATGTAGCGTTTTTTGCGTATCGCCCGAGTCCGATCCGAGTCGCCGAGACGGATCCGTCTCGGTGCCGGCCGAGTCGGCGGCCGAGACCGAGACTTTGAACCATGCATAATAGTGCACCTGTTACTCAAAATCATAAAGGGAAGTGGTCTGCAGTGAATAAGCCTCCATGTTTAACACCAAGAGAGGGATCAATGAAAACATTGAAAAGGTTGGCAAACATGAAATTAACAAGAAAATAATAACGGAGTATAGATCACAAACATAAAATGATGATGATGGTCTAAAATCTTTAGTTTTTCCCTTGATGCAAACCCTATTAGAGATGCAAATGCGAGTAGCAGCATGTATAACAATAATAACATGAAAGCATGTGAAGCAACAGTAAACAACAACAGATAACCCATCACAGGTCATTTCAGACCTAGTTCGGCACTCAAGAATCTTAATGTACTCATAATGTAACCTGAAACAAGGATGATTGATCATACACCTAATCGCACTTGATCGATGAACTCCCGTGAAATTTATTGGTTTGGTCAGGGCACACTAGAGGTTGTGGCCCAAGACAAATCAAAATTTATGCTTCATGCTCTGACTACACTATGAAGCTTTGGGGAAGGGTATGGAGACGCTTAGGAGAGATGGGCGTGAGATGACTGACAAACCTCTTTAACAAGATCTGACTAACTAAAAAGATGCCAAATGAGTGGAGAAAGAGTACTCTGATACCTCTCTATAAGAACAAGGGTGATATCCAGAGTTGTTCAAACTACCGTAGAATAAAACTCATGTGTCACACCATGAAACTTTGGGAAAGGGTAATTGAACACAAGTCAAGACAAAATGTTAAAATATCAGAGAACCAGTTTGGGTTCATGCCAGGACAATCGACGATAGAGGCTATTCATTTGCTTCGTCAACTTATATAGCGATTTCGAGAGAGGAGGAGAGATTTGCATATGGTCTTTATTGATTTAGAAAAAGCTTATGATAAGGTGCCAAAAGAGGTATTATGGTGGACATTGATGAAGAAGTGAGTTCCCATCAAACATAGTGACATAATCAAGGACATGTACGATGGAGTAGTGGCAAATGTCAGAACTTGTGGAAGCATAACAAGTGATTTTTCTATCACAATTGAATTGCATCAAGGATCTGCATTAAGTCCATTCTTATTTGCCATAGTGATGGATGAGCTTACCAGGGCTATTCAGGATGGCTATTCAGGATGAGATATTGTGGTGTACGCTATTTGCTGATGATATTGTCCTAGTTAATGAGACGAGAGCTGGGGTAAATGCCAAATTGGAGCTATGTAGACAAACTCTAGGATCTCGAGATTGTAGATTAAGAAGGACCAAAACAGAGTATATGGAGTGCAAATTCAGTAAACATGGAATCCGAGATTATAATATTGTGATACTAGACGGACAAAGAATATCGATGAGCAGTGATTTAAAGTACTTGAGTTCTATTATCCAAAAGGATGAGAAGATCAATAGTGATGTCAACCATAGGACCCAAGCCGGCTGGTTGAAATGGAGCAGTGCAACAGGAGTTTTATGCGACCGTAACATTCCGTTATGGCTGAAGGGAAAGTTTTATGAATTGTTGTTAGGCCAGAATTGTTATATGGCACAGAATGTTGGGTTATAAAGAGATATCATGCCAGAAGATGAGTGTAGCAGAGATGCGCATGCTTCGTTGGATGTGTAGTAACACAAGGTGAAATAAGGTGAGAAATGAGGATATTCATATTAAAATAGGCGTAGCCCCTATAGAAGAGAAGATGAGAGATAACCGCCTACGATGATCTGGTCATGTGCGACGTAGACCAACAGATGCGCCAGTCCGGCGAGTAAAGCATAACAAATTAGGGCAAGTTAAAAAAGCACGGGGGAGACCGAAGAAAACATGAATGGAGGTGATATGACAAGATATAGAGGATAAAGGTCTTAATGAAGGCATATTGCTCGATAGGAATGAGTAGAGAAAGCTGGTCCATGTGCCCGATCCAGCGTAATTCTCTTTTGGTTCATGTAGCCTACCCCAAATACTTGGGACAAATGGCTTTGTTGTTGTTGTTGTATGCCCTAACTACACCA
The DNA here is from genome assembly GCA_038442645.1 of Agave tequilana. Taxonomy (NCBI): domain Eukaryota; kingdom Viridiplantae; phylum Streptophyta; class Magnoliopsida; order Asparagales; family Asparagaceae; genus Agave; species Agave tequilana. Next base: position 76,217 of record JAVJIF010011742.1, on the reverse strand, counting down.
AAAAGGCAAAAACCCAAAAAATTCAAGCCATTCTCTGCTAAGCATAAGATACTTAGCATGCTTCACAAAGTTACGAAATGTTGGTTACGAAAGAAAAGATTACTTCACCAAGTGCTGAAAGAAAAAGGAAAAGGATTGTCATGGAAATATTCAAAGATCGCATAAACAACTTAAAGAATATGTTTGATACAGTTCCAAGTTCATGCCTTCAACCCAAGATCAAACCGCATACCGAAAAGTTTTCGGAACATATGAACTAAGAACATGGACTTTTTTGGTGTTGAAAGAGGGAAGGCATCATGGTTATAACATCAAACTGGAATGTAGCTCAAAACTAAATGAGGTTGAAAATAAGATCAGATTGCAATGACAACTTCAAACTGGAATGTAGCTCAAATGCTAAAGTCAGATTGTGATAATTAAATACAAACTGAAATCTAGCTCAAAATCAATAAAATGAGGTTGAAAATAAAATCAGATTATGATGATAACTTCAAACGTGAACACAGCTCAAAAATGGACTTTGAGCTCGAAATAAAATTAGCCCATGGTAAAAGCTTCAAACCTGTCATCTAGTTCAGGGGGAAAAAGAACTTGAAAATAAAATCATGCTTATATCACAAGCAAAATGGATCACAAATCGTAATTATTTCGATGACAACACAATAAGAGCAACAAAATGAACTCTCCTCCGTAAAGGTATCCATTATTCACCATCCGTGATAACCACTACAACATCTGAATCTGGTGAACTTACTTCGTGTATGCCTGCAAATTAAATGAGAAAAAAAAGTGAGATAAATAGCAAGTTTTGATTTAAGAAAATCAGCATCCAACATGATATGAAAACTAAAAGAACCTAGTTATAAAGTTTGCAAAGAAACTGTCAAACACTACAAAGCAAACAAGGTCTAAGGAACAACTGAAGCGGGGGTTAAGCATAATGAGGAAGTCGAACATCCCTGAAACTACCTCGACCAGCTAAGCAACAAAGCCAATAATCACACACTCAAAATTCATTGAAAATCGAAACTTCCTCCAATTTACACTTCCAAAAACAAAATGCCAACAGAGTTATTCATATACAGCAAAATGAAAATGATCAGAAATACCAACAATACCAAATTCTTAATCCCTGCAGAAGACACTAAAGCAGCTATTGGCAAGACTTCAACCTTCCACAAACCCAAATCACAACCACACTGAGTAACACAGGGGGGAAAAAAACATAAGTAAAAATTGTTGCCAAGCAACTTCCGTAACCTCACCATAAGTTGAAACTTTCTTCAACTTATACTTCCAATTAGCAAACACCTACATAATTCCTCCCATAGAACAAAACAAAACGCAAGCAAAAACCCTAAATACAATTAACCTTAAACCCTACAGAACAAAAAATCTTCAACTTTAAACCAAAATTCACAACCCAAATCACATCCAATCTGGAAAACCAAAATCCAATCCGCGGCGGGGGGGGGGGGGGGGGGGGGGGGTGTCGCGGGCGGCGCAATATACGTACCGAAATGGGAGTAAGAGTCGAAGTAGTAATCGGCGCTCGTCTTTTCACTCCCAATTAGGGTTTGGCCATCGCTCGGCTCCTCTACCACGTTGGAGCTCTCGGCTCTCTCGACCTCCATCATCTCCTCCGTCGCCTCTCCATGCTCTTCGCCGACGGTGCTCATTCTCGTGGTGGCGGCGTCCTCGGAGGTGGCCTTGTTGTTGCATGGGTCGGGGAATTTCATGCCGCTGTTGTTCTTTGATCTGCGACCCATGTCTGACCGAAGGAGGAGGCGGAGGAGGAGGAGGAGGAGGAGAGGAAGGGGCAAAATTTAGGGTTTTGGGGGCGAGATTTTATTTAGGGTTTAGAGTTTAGAGGAAGGCAAAGGATTTCTAGGTTGAGTTTGCAATTATTGATTTTTTTTTTATTTTATTTTAATCTTGTGTAATTAGGGTGGCAATTGGATTCTGCCAAATCCACGTGCGGATCCTAACCTGTAAGTATAATTTGCATTACTCAATCAGAATGAACGGTAAAAACTAAAGTCAATAATTTATTACTAGCATATTGCGTTTGTGATGGAAAATCGGCGTAATTCCATCTGTGAATAGGAGGAAGGAGGAGGATGAAGGAGGGGGTTGGGAGGAGGCTGGAGGGAAGAGAAGAGTGTTGTTACTCCGGCTGTTCTCTCTGTGAATGAAGACGGACGGACGGAGGGACAGACGGACAAAGTTTGTGAAGGACTCACGAGAGAAAACCTCTCTTCAATCGGGTTAGATTATATTCCCTCAAATCCAAACAATTTCCTATTTAATATAAATTTGAAGTTGTTTGGAAGAGATTTTCGCTACAGCCCCTTTTATCAACTTGTAATTAGGAAAAAACTCACCTCCATAATTTAATTCGTTGCAATCACTTTTTTTTAAAACAAATAGGTGTGCCCACGTGTTAAGCGCAGAAGCGCTCCTTAGCGACGAAAGACGCAAATGTCTCGCAATAATCGCCTCAAAAAAGCAGATCACTTCGAAATGCGGAGTGCTGGTATATAGAGAACTGCGATAAAAAAATATGGACTACTGGTGCATAGAAGACTGCGCCCATGATTGCATTTCTCATAAAAAAATATCCTATTTCTGAGTCTTTATTAGGACTGCGATCATTTTCAAATGGCCATGTTTCTGAGTCTTTCTACGATTGCGACATGGTCGCAGTCCTCTTTATTAGGAGGACCGCGACCATGATCATTGCCCACGCAAAAAATACCTTATTTTTGAGTATTTATTAGGATTGTGATCATCGCACTCCTCACAAAAACACAATTTTTCATAATATATTGGAACTGCGACAATGATCGCAGTTCTCGCAAAATGTCCTAATTTTCTATTAATAAAAAGAGTGCGATCATAGTTGCAGCATGAGTCGCAATCCTCATATCAACTTCGCTATCATCAATAGACTCCTATTCACCGACATCGAATGATGCCCAATACTTTCCAGATCTAAAAACTACATCGATCACGAATACAAACGAAACTCATCATGAGCACGAAAAAAAGAAGATTTGCAAAAGTTCGATCCCAAAAAAAATTAAGTTCGGGCGCTCTGCCTCCTGAGACCCCCGGGAGGAGGATCCCCGCCTCTCTTCCAACCCCCACGATGACCTGACCGCGCAGGTCGATTCGGGAATTACTCTGTATCGGAGTCAGGGTTGAGGGGAGAGCAACGTCAAGGATAATGAGGAAGGTTCAAAGAGGAATAGAAAATATATAAAGAAGTGATGGCCAGAAGAAATCAATTTATGCTGACGTGGATGAGGTTGTAGCGAATAAAAATAAGAGATGAGTTTTCTCCTAATTATGAAAGAAAGTAGGTGGTTGTAGTAAAATTTTTCTTTTTTTTTTCAAATATATTAATTTGTTTCTATTTTCTGAAAAAAGAAAAATGTACCTCAGCTGGTGGCGACGTGACTGAATCTCAGCCATAGATCCTGATCGCAGCGCTACCATGATCGTAGTATTTTTGCGAAGATCGCTACCATAATCGCAGTATTTTTTATGAGGACTGCTAATATAGTCGCACTGTTTTGTGAGGACTACTATCATGATCACAGTGCTAATTAGACTGAGAATATGTAAAATTTTTTATGACCACGGTCAGAAAGGAGGAGGAAAGATTCTGAGTGATACGAAATATTTTATGATGTTTGACTTAAAGTCTCTTTCACATGCCTAGAGTCAGGCTATTCTTAGCCTTATGTTAATTTTTTTTTTCTCAATTGGAGATCGAGATCGTCTCTTCGCCCCCACATCATGTGTCTATTCATAGGTCTTCAATTATCAAAATAATCGAAGTGCATGCTAATTTCTAAATCACATGGATACTTATAAGGCTTCAGCAAACTTCAATTCCAGCTCTAGCTTGCTCATGCCTCTTTGTTGTTCAACAACTGCCATCATCAACAATCGAGTCACATCCTCCTCCATACGTGACCTCTTTCTTCTTCTGCAGATTTGTCATCATCGATCAGCTCCTCCGCTAGCAAATGTCTCTTCTTCGATGGATTTGTCATCATCGACCAGCTCTTCCACTAGAGATTTGTCTCTTCTTTGACTGAGTTATCACCATCTATTAGCTCTTACACTAAAGGTCATCTCTTCTTTAACAGATTTGTCATCATCGATCAACTCTTTCACTAGCGGACGTTTTTTTTTTCTTTTTTTCTTCGACGGATTTATCACTGGCCATCTCTTCTCGTAAAGTACAAACATCTTTTCTTCTCCAATCGGCCTCTTCTTCCTCAACTGAATTTGAGGATCTCTCAAAACCTTTTCTGTTTGAGTTTAGGATCTCTCAAAACCCGCTTATCTCCTCTCCTCTAAGTAGTCTGTTTCTTATAGATGGAATTCACACTATTTTAGTGTCCATGTTGTTTGAGACACTTCATGGGTCTTTTGAAGTTCACCCTATGTATTCTAAAGCGAATTACATGCTCAAAGTTTGCCTTGCGACACGCGAAAAAGATTTTGGTTAAGCTTCAAAAAAACGCTCCATATCGATCGGAGTATCTCCTCTTTCTTTAGAAGATATTCTCAACTGTTAGACATCTCTTTTCGTCATCCACAGACATCCAAATTCTCAACATTTTATTCATCATGCGTTTGCAAGGAGTGTTTAAGATACAAGTCTTCTAATGATCGGTCTTTAATATGAGTCACGAGGTATCAACATCAACTTTTAGATTTTTAGCAGATATTTTGCCAAAAAAAATATATTTTTTTCTTTCATCCGAACTCAAAATTTTCAACTACTATTAAAAGCAAATAGAAAACGCGTGCACGTTTTCTTATCTCCCCTCTAATTTTCCTATCTTTTTTTTTCATAATTAAATTTGTTGTTAATTATTGTCCTACTATAATTAAAACTCTCTTATCATAGAAACTCTTCCTCTCAATAACTCTTTAGTTTTATTTTTTTCTCAATTTGGAACTCTTAGATTATAGAAGCTCTCTTTTCTCATTCATTTTTAGAATCCAAACTTAAAAACCAGAAGAAACTTCTCTCTCTCATGCATCCATATGATAGGAAAGGAAAAAAGTGAAAAAGCAAAAACATGACAAAATAAAAAAAACACTCTCTTCTCTTTTTCCCTATACTTGAATTGAAACTCTCAAAATATAAAACTCTTTCTAAAAAACCTACAAGCTTATCGAACAACTGAGTCATCTTCTCCGGTTCTGATCGACTGCCTCAAAAGCAGTGAAGATGATCGAGAAGAGAAGAAGTGCAATCCTAACCAACGAGTAGTTATTTACCTTTCTTATACTACTTTTTAGGTAAGATATTATTTGGTGATTAATTATTTCTAAGGGTCAATATACTTAAATGTAATTCTTGCCTACCTTGTCATTCTCATGTCATTTTTTTGTATCTGGCTCATGTGTGATATTTTACGGCATATTATATTTAATGGTGTTTGAGCATTGTTCATGGATCATATGATGTGCAGGGCTAAAAGATCTCAATTGATCTTTGTATTGTCAAGAAGGTACAAAAAAATTTAATTAATTCCGGAGTCTATATCTTCTTCCGTGTTTTTTTCCAATTTTTTTCATGACAAAGATGGTAAGTTTAGTTTTGATATGAAAAATGCAAGATCAGATCGAATTATTAATTGGATTTTGTTCGATTTTGATATGGGAAAGTACACCATTCAACAAAAAAAATTTCTTCATTTTTTTTTTCATTCTTTATAGTTTGTGAATATGTTCAACTATTTATTGATTCACATCTTTGTTCAACTATTTTTTGTTTTTTTTTTAAATTGATTCCATACTTTTTTCCATTTATAATTTTCATTTTATAATTCTTTTTTCTTTACTTTCCAATTTTTCTTATTTTTTTTTATTTATTTCTACTTTTTGGGGGATTTCATTTCAGCCACCTATGTCAAGCCATAATTAGGAAAAAACTCACTCACAAAATTTAGTTCGCTTCAGCCACCTCTTTTTTAAAGGAAGGGTGCGCGCCTACGTGTCAAACACAGAAGCACTACTGAGGATCTCGCCATCGTATTGAGTATAGAAGTGCCACTGAGGGTGGCACGCCAACTTGTCGAGCATAGAAGTGCTATTGAGTACGCTTTAGAGCTGTGAAAAAGACTTACATGCTCCCCGCAATATAAGTTGGGAATTTCGACCATGATCGCAACCCTCACGAAAATGCTATATTTCTGAGTCTTTATTAAGATTGGGACTATGACCACAATTCTCATAAAAATGTCTTTATTTTGAGTCTTTATTAAGACTGTGACCATGATCGCAGTCCTCACAAAAATGTCATATTTCTGAGTCTTTATTAGGACTGTGACTATGATCACAATCATGATGGAAGTCCTCACAAAAATGCCATATTTTTTAGTCTTTATTAGGATTGCGACCATGACCACAGTCCTCTTTATTATGATTGCGACTAATTCACAGTTTTCACCATTTTTCTGAGTTTTTATAGGACTGCGCCATGATCGCATGAGTCTTTATTAGGACCATGATCGCAGGAAATGCCTTATTGATCAGTATACATTAAAACTGTAACCATGATTGCAATCATCATTCATAAACACAATGTGTGTTTATTAAGGACTGCGGTCGATCACAGTCCTCAATAAAATACGCAATTGTGTCTTTTTTGAGAACTTCGAATCTGATCACAGTCATCAGTAACACAATTTTGATTGTGTTTTTGTAAAAAAGTACGATCAAATTTCGGACCTCAAATGAACATGATAGATCGCTTAAATAATCAACCGAACTAACTAAAATAAAAAACCTAACAGTAGATATATATAAGCGATTTAATAAGAACTGATGAAGATCACAAAGAAATCACAGATGTCCACAACAGACCATGAAAAGAAAAACATTTAAAGAAAAAGAAAATTGAAAAAAAAACAATAATCTGGAGCTCACCATATTAGAAAAACACAGAGATTTCTGCCATGTCGACGAAGATCGGGGGCGATGTTAGTGTTGGCCCAGAGGCCATTCACCTTAGTTTTGATGATGACTAACTTATGAAGGTTAGTTTGCTAATGATCTTGTGTTTAATAAGCTTCAGATATTGATCAAGATCTTAGTAGGTGCTTAGTTTCAACAAAGGATTTAAAGCCAGCTTTGAAGTTAACACATGTAGATTTAAGAGCTCGCGCGTCGTGTCAAGATCGCATCTAGCACTCGGTTGGAGTCAAGCTCTATGGATCAAGTTTGGATCGGGTCGGCTTGGAGATAGAGATAGACAAGAAGACTTCGGTTTGTTTAGTTTAGTTTATTGTTTTGATCTTGCGTAAGGATAGACCAGTTTTGATGTGCTCAAATTACACACACGCTAGTTCAAAGTTTTGGTTTCGGTTGAACCGTTTTTGATTTTCAAGAACATATATTGTTTTCATGAATAGATAAAATCAAAACAAGTTTACATGATTTTATGTATGTTGGATTTCTTCCATATAAATTATTATTTTTAACTAAACTTATTTTTGGATTTAATATTAAAAACATAGATATATCTTTTATATGTGTATTGGATTCTATCCATACACACTATGCTTCAAAAGTATTTAAATATCATGTTTTGTATCTATACAAATTTTGGAGAAAACGATTTTTCATTTCTAAATTCTAAGTTTGAAAAAAACAATTTTCGGTTTAAAGCTTAATTTCTATACTTAAAAAATAGTTCAAATAGTTTGTAATATGTGTTGAATTTTGATCACACATATTTGCACTTCAAATATTTACATGAACTTATTTTTGTGGATTTTATAGAATTTTATTGGATTTTATGCGTATTTAAAAGCCAACTTTTCAAAACCTAAAACCCAGTGTTGTGCCCACTGGCGGTCGACCGACCGATCTACCAAACCAGGGCTTGGTCGACCGCTCGGTCGACCGATGTGCACAAGGGCCAACCCATATGGCCGATCGACCGTGCGGTCAACCGACTGGCACTACTTAACTCTCGGGGTAGGCCCGGTCGACCAGGCGGTCGACCGACAAGGCAATTTGCCTTTGGGCCGGTCGACCGGCGGTCAACCGACAATCCCAACGGTCAAAAATCTGACCGTTGGCGGTCGATCGGGCGATCGACCGACAGGTCATTTTTGACCTGTTCGGGATCCCAACGGCTATATTTTCAAACCCCTATAAATATGTGTCTTTGGGGTTGTTTCTCCTAAGATTTTCATGAGCAATTTTTTTCACCTTCTCAAGTGTTTTTAACAAATTATTCAAAAGAGTTTTTGTGCCAAAATTCTCTATCTTTATTTGTTTTCAAAGTTTTAAAAAAATCAAAGAAAATCAAGTCTTTGGGAATTCTATTTTGTTCTTATTTTTCATATCTATTAAGAAGTTTTTCCAAGTATTTTTTGTGTTTTCTTTTCCAAACACTTTGATTTGTCACATACTTGAGCTATCAATTCTATTCCTATCTTTAAGATCTTGTTTTTGTGAGAAAATTGTTTGTGATCCTATAAAATCATCAAGAGAGTTTGTGATCATTAGATCACCGAGATTGTAAGTTTTTCTTTGCTTTGGCTTTGAGCCTTCCCTCTTGTGTAGAGATGTTTGTGTTGAGAGAAAGGAGTTGTGCACTCCCAGTATTGAGTTGTAATTTCTCGGTGGAGGTCCTTTAGTGGAAGGTCCTGTGTGGACATAGTGAAAATATTTTTTGTGTGAAGACGGGGATGTAGAGCAGTGGCTCGAACCTCGAAACATATCTCTGTATTTGCGTTTGATCTACTATCTCTCAACTCGATCTCTCTTTATATCTTGTGTTCAACCAAGAGATCTTTTAAAGCATCTCAACTTTTAATCTAGAGGACTCTAGAGGAGTAGTTTCAGAGCCATTCACGGAGAATTCAGGCTCATTCTTAGTTACATATAGTGTGTTAGCAATTAAATTTTAAATTCCGCATCATTTATCGTAGATTAGCTTGTACACCTATTCACCCCCCTCTAGGTGTACTTACAGTTAGGAGAAAGCAATATCAAGGGCGATGAGAAATGGTAAAAGAGAAAATGAACATATATAAGGAAGTGGTGATTGAGAGGAATCAATTTATGCTAACGTGGATGAGACTATAGCGAATAAAAATAGGGGGCGAGTTTTTCTTAATTATGAAGGAAAATAGGTGGCTGTAGCGAAATTTTCCTTACTTTTTTCTATTTTTGTTTTTTAATAACTTATTTCTTATTCTTTCTTTTCACGTTTATAGTGTCTTTTCCTTGCGTCTAATTCTTTCTTTCTTTCCTTTTTCTTTCTTTTTTTATATTTTTTTCTTTTGCTATTAATGTTTTTTGTTTTATGATTTTGTTCTACTTTTTTATAATTTTTATTTCTTTTTCTTTTTTAGAGTTTTCAATTTTTATTCTTTCCAATTTTTTCTCTTTTCTTTATTTTTCATTAAATTTAATTTTTTTAGTTGTTTTATATTCTATTATTCTTTTAATTCCATAAACTTTCCTTTCTACCTTTTTAGATTTTTTACATCTTTTTCTTCCTTTGTTTTTTTATTTTCTTTAATTTTTACCAACTTTTCTTTTTTCTTTTCGAATTCTATTCAACTTTAATGTTCTTGCTTTTCTTTCTTTAAGAACTTTTGTTTTCATTTTTCAAGATTCTTTTTCTTGTTTTAATTTCCTATGTTCTTTTAAGTTCCTTTTGTGTCCTTCAGATTTTTTTTGTTATTCGAAGTTTTTGAATATGTCTAATATTTGTTCGATTATTTCTTTTATTTTTTTAAATTATTCCTTATCTTCTTTTCTCTATTTTTTTTATTCTAACTCTTCTTTCTCTACTTTACAAATTTTCTTTTTGTATTTTTTATTACTTTTACTTTTTTCTTGTATTTTTTTGTTTTCTATTTTCTCACTACTTATTTTTTTCCCCTATTCTTTTTTTTTTTTTCATATTTAGATTCTTTATTTTCCTTTCTCTAATTCTAACTTTCTTTTTGTTACAAAATTTTAACAATTTTTGTTTCTTTTTCTTCAATTTTTTGTTTCTAATTTTGTTCTACTTTTTACTTTTTTATTTATTCTTTTTCTTTCTTTCACCTATTCTTATTAATTTATTTTGTCCTCCGCTTCCTTACTTCGTTTCATTTATTGTTTGAACAGTTTTTTGTTTTCTTCTAGCTTTTCTTGTTTTAATATGTTTTTGCTTTTTTTATTTTTCTCTTTTTTTGCTTGACTTTTTTCAATTGTACTCTACTTATGTTTATAAAATTCTTTCATTGCTTTTTCTTTGTCTAGAGTTTTCAAATTTATTTTTCCTTATTTCATTTTTTTGTTTTTATTCCAAAGTTTCTTATTATCTTTTCTTTTTAAAAATTTTCTTATTTTCTTTTTCAGATATTATTCTTCTTCTTTTCCTTTACTTTTTTTTACATTTTTATTTTATTTTTTTAGGTTTTTTTATTCTGATTCTATTATATTTTTAAAATTTTCCTTTTTAAACATTTTCTTCTTCTTTTTTTTATCTTCTTTATTTTTCATTGAAAACTATTTTTCATATATAATTTTTTGTTCTCTTTTTGTTTATGAAGTAGCGATATTTTGTGTTTAATAGACGCATCAATTTTTTTCTAAATAAATAGTTTACATAAAAGAAAAATTCGCTACAACCACCTGCTTTCTTTGTTAAACTTGCTAGACTACGAGAATTATATTGCTTTAGATCACATTTGAATCATAGTCAACCAGACAGATATTAATTTGAATTATAATGAGAATATTTCATGTATGATTCAAAAAAAAAAGTATTTATAGTTTTTTGAGCATCTAAAACAATATTTAATAAATTAACCTGTGTAGATTAAATTGGAAAATCATCTGACCAGGATAAGATTGATCAATATAAAGTGCTTGGTTTTATCAATTTTTTGTAGAAAAAGAAAATGCAATCTCCTGTGGACCATTTCTTATTGAAGTGTTAACAATCAAACAAACATATCACCAGTATCCACACAAACATAATCTGAAGGAAATTGTACACTGAGTGCATTTTTCCAATTGGGCTCAAATGGTGAAATGGTTTGTGCATTGCATATGCTAAAAGATACACAGAAATTTCTATCTGAAGCTGAATCATAATAATAGGAAACTACTGCAAGCTCTTTGATCTGCAGAGTGCTGTGCTAAGAAGGTCCGTTTTCTGTTCGGAACTCGGAGGAATCAGAGTTTGGCGGCCACGGGGCACCGGCCATGACAGCTTCGATTTCATACGTCTTCCGTGGACAGTTCGTGAGATTCTTGCAGCCGTTTGCCGTGACATACTGCAATATAGAAGCATACACAGAAAATCATTGGTCACATATGGTAATACAAACTTGTATTCACTCCTAATAATCAATGGCATCTCAAATTTCTGAAGATTGTGCAAGCAAAAATCGTAGGTACAGTACCTAACAATAAATTTTTTTCAGAAGTCCAGTTCAACACAAAACATTTAACCCAGTCATCATATCTCAGCTTTTCCCATCAAAATGAGATCAGCTATGTGCACACAAACCTTTTTAGAATGATTAAAAGAACGGATTAACAAACTTGTATGACTGATATGTAACCTAAGAACCAATCTCTACGAGATGAGGCGTTCTGGTAAACGATCAACACGAGAGGAACCTGCTGTAGGGATGTAGGTAGTTGGCAGGTAACCAGGCCTATATTAACTAAGCAACGGAAGAGAAAATCACAAAAACAACTCAAATCAATTTAAATTTTGCTGTTCTATTACTGTATAAAAGCATGTCAAACTTGGATGCTTAATAATATATATATATGCAGCTAGCACCGTCATGCAGTGGTTGCAGAGTCATCAGATGCTAAAAATTTGAAATACAGTTGGACAAGTGTCCCAACCCATAAAAATGGCACAAGTTCAAAGCATTATTTCTATATGGTCGTCATAACCATAGTACTTTTACCACTCCAATCTGAGTAAGAGTAGCAAAAGCTCACATTCATATCTAAAATTCAAGTTGTATCTAAAACTCATGTTGATATATAAAATTCACGTGTATAGACAATTTTAGCTTCATGAAAGGACCTCTGTCCTTGTTAGAAAATCAGAGATCGCTATTGGGTTAATACTGTAATGGGAATAGCCTTATATATAATTTTCACCTATCAATTTGTATGGTACAAGAGACTAGATTCCTTATGTTTGGCAGTTGACAGTCTTAACATATGCCATGCAGCTGTGGTGTGCAAACAACAGATGAAGCACATGCAATTAGTGTGGCCAGAAAGTTCCATGCAAATCAAGGTAAAGAACATTGCACATCAATTAAGTAATTCTTTAAGTATCGCAAGTTCATTTCTATAATGAGTATATGCTTCACAAGTCGTAAACCAGTGTTATCGGGTTACACTGATGTAGGTATGATATGAGATACAGACTCAAGAAAGTCTACATTTGGTTACTGAGTTATTTTTGCAGAGAAGACGTGAGTTGACAATCCAAGTTGCAGAAATGTATTGCTTTATGTACTACAGAAGCTGAAAATATTCCTTTTCCAGACGCTGTGTACATTGTTTCTACAGAAACTTGAAAGGAAATGTTACGGACGAGGTGATTTTTTACAGAACTAGGTGTTAAGTGAAATAGCTACAAAGGAGTGCTATCCATCTCAATGTGGATCCAAGTTTTCATTATCAATCCAAGCACATCAATGTGAGGTGTCACTCATTAGAAACATGCTTGATAAGTTGTTGCAACTTGAAAAAAATCCACACAGACAATACTGAAGTAAATATGATGACGAAAGGGCTATCTAATGAGAATCAAGATTTATGCAGGAAAGTTGCTCATCTCCCGTTGGGCTGGAGGGGAAGATTGTTAGGTGAAAATTATCCAGCCCAAACTATTAGGTGAGACATTAACCAGGACTTGTATGCCATCAGAAATACAAGATAGTGCGCGGTGGCTATACCAATTACATGCTGACGAACAACTGCTGACATTACCCAAGTACCAACAATGTTTTACATGACAAAGGTTTATTTCTAAGTCTACACATGTATGGCTAGCTCCCTTTTTTTTTTTCAACAAGAAACCAAGACAACTGAGGCAAGTGCTCAGGAGAGAGAGAGAGAGAGAGAGAGTTTTGGGGTGCTCTCAAACATACACTTGAGGCAGTTTCTACCAGAGTACATACACTTGAGGCAGTTTCTACCACTCTGGTAGTGACATTACAAACTCCGTTCTTTTTATGACAGCGAAACCATTGCAGAATGATTATTAGGAGTCATTATGTTATTATGACACATGTTATTAGGAGTCATATTGCTATTAGGAGTCGTAGTATTTTTACATACAAATAAGAGTATAGAGGGTCAACTCATATACTCTCTAATTTTCATAAGCTAAATCTTCTCATAGAACTTTCTATACAATTCCCAATTTCTTTAGACAAGACTTGAAAGACATTTGTTTATTGATAACAGTGAAAATTGCTTGGATTTTGTCTAGTTGTTTTTCTGGAAAGGGTTTTCCATGTCAAACGTTTGCATGTTATGTGTGTATTATCTGATTTATTTATTACTCTATTTGCTAAAAATAGAGGCACAATTAACATGTTATTCAATACTGTCGGTTTTCACAACAGCCTGTCCTAATCCTTCCAAAGTCCTAACCCATTAATCCTCAAGTTCAACCAGAGCTCCTATATTAAGAATCTGAGATTGGTTGAGGTTACATTAGGTTTGGCCAAGATGAGGTCTACAACTTTGGTTCAGAATCTCCTGACACTCAAACCAACTAGGCTTTTCAATGTAAGTGCACAAAAGACTATGGCAATTGCCTGTTTTTGTACTGGGAATGCTATTGCAGATAAAAATCGATACAAATCTTTGACCCAACTCTCACTGAATTGTTCAAACCATGTTGGACCTCACCAAAAAGGCTTGTAATATATAATAAGTAAAAAATTCTTAATTCTGTGAAATTAGATGTACTCAAGAGTTGATCCAACTGGTTAAGTTATTGAAACATTTAATCTATACTCTAGATTGGACAGGGTTAATCCTGTCAAACTAAAGTGACACTTAGCAACATCTGTCTGATCTAAGCCCTTTTAAACTAAGAAAGGCGACATGTTTATTGATACAGAGAAGAGTTACAAAAGTATAATTACATGAGCAATCTCCTTTTTATATAGACTCATACAAGACCAAATCCTATTCAAACTATGACTCGAAATACTACTATGATTCTATAAGATTCCAAAGTATTAGCACTCAATAACTCAATAACTACTAACTAATTAATTAATAAGTCTAACATCGCCCCTGAAACTTAAGATGATATGTCATCAAGAGTTTGCCTAAAAGAAAACTAATGAACAAAAACTGAAACTACTGAATTACCATACCAATGCCGAATGACTGAATTCCTGAGGTTGAAGGTCTTAATATTGATGTAGATACTGAACTGTTCATGTTGATATCGAACTGAAGTAAACCAATCTAAACGAACTCAAATGATGCTCCATTGAGATCTGAAATGAAATCAAAGTATTCTCCCGCAACACCTCAAACGATCCTCCCAGATATCTAAACAAACTCAAAGATCCTCCCTCAGAACATCAAACGATCCTCTCTTGGAATCTCAAACGATCCTCCCAGATATCTAAACAAACTCAAAGATCCTCCCTCAGAACATCAAACGATCCTCTCTTGGAATCTCAAACAATCCTCCCTGTGAACTCAAACCATCCTCCTCTAGAAACTAAAACAATCCTCCCTTGGAATTCAAACGAACAAAGACGATCCTCCCTTAGGATCTCCTACGAACTCAAACGATCCTACTTTGGGATCTCAACCATACTCAGACGACCTTGGGATCTCAAACAAACTCAGACTATCCTCTCTTGAGATCTCAAACAAACTCAAACGATCCTCTCTTAGGATCTCAAATGAACTCAAACGATACTGTCTTGGGATCTCAAACAAACTGAAATGATCCTCCCTTGGGATCTAAAAATGAAATCAAACGATCCTCCATTGGGATCTGAAGCGAACTCAAACAATCCTCCCAACAAAGTCAAATGATACTCCCTCGACACCTCAAATGAACTCAAGCGATCCTCCAAGTTTCAGGCAGAACTCCTAAAATTCAAACTTAGAAGCAGATGCTAACTGCAATTTACCCAAGACGAGTTGTCCACTTGCTGAAAAACCAAATCGAATCCAAACAATTCATCCTCTCATGTGCACAAGTTTGCAAGATGGAAAGCTAAACTAAACTGAAGAAAATTAAGCTGAACTAAATCTGAACAAAGACGAATCGTTGAAATTGAAAAATAAGTTAATCAAAATCTTAACCAAGATGAATTGCCGAAGACAGGCCAAACAACAAAAAAAATAAAACCGAACAAATTAGAAGCTGTCCAAACCAAAACTGATCAAACGATCTGAACCAGAGTAAATCTTCCATATGAAGTGACTAGCAAATCATTCTTCCGCTTCGTTATGCAGATATAAACCAAAGTCTGAACAAAAATCCCAAATCCAAAATATCAAACAAAAGATTTCATGCTGAAAATGCTGAAATTGGGCCTTAAACTGTCTATTCTCTCACCAATATGTAGAAAATCTACTACAAATTGTGGAATCAACCAAATCCACTTCCACCACTGCATCCAAAACACCAAAAAACATAGTATTCAACTGCTGGATAACCACGATCAGACTCCAATCCACTGATCCATCGCTGAAACAGCTTCAACAACCTGGTAAACTTAGCTTTTTCTTTCCATTTTTTTTTTAAAACTCTAGTTTCTGTCCGCTATTTGCTGTCCAAAACCTGACAGAAAATTCTACTAACTCATGAAACTTTCTGTTTCATTTTGGATCTGATGTTTGGCATTTCATGCCAAACATCACATCCAGCTTAGCCTTTTCTCTCCCCCTTTCCTCTCTTCTCTTCCCCTTTCCTTTTCAGCGACAACACCCAATCCAATAAACATGGGGACCTCATAAAATGCATCGCAAGCTTCATTATCTTTCTAAAGCTCAAACAGATTCCTAACAGATTGCAGAATTGAAATTAAACAGGATTGCAAGCAGCGAGCAGATCAAAGACGGATCTGAGATTGGATGAGGACGAAGAGATTGTTTGCTGAACAACTGCGATCAATCATGAGAGAATATTGAGGCGTGAGGTAATTGCTTCGATCTGAGAAAGATGTTTAAATTCTTGGAACTGGAAGCTAACTTGATTGGAACTTGGCGCAAGACTTCTAATCAAAATTGAAAACAGAATTGGACTTCGAATCTAAATCTCTTAAGCTTCACGCTTGAACTGAAGATGCCTACAATTCAGACTCCGACTTTAAATCCCTTCGTGCACCATGTCACTGAGATTCTGAGGAATTTCAATCGGATGGGGGCAGATCTTGGAAAACAAATCCTAACCCACATTGCTAGTCAAAGTATAGTGCCACAGGATTTGGAGGATTATGGAAGAAACAAAATCAAATCAGAATTTTCCAAACTGGCAAACAAATCTGAACCTAAATAGATGACAAGAAATATGAATCTGCCAGACTGCTGAAGAGAAATATGAGGAAACAACGATGAATTGCCAAAGATGTTGCTAAAGAACGAAAAGAAAATGGAGGTGCCAAAGAATGATTACAAATGAAGGATTGTCAAAGATCTCCCGAAGACAGACGAATTGAAGAACAAAATATTGAGATTACGAAAGAGATAACTTTAAATCCGATGCTCTTTTTCTTTAACAGTATTGCCGCGGTACTGTTCATATAAGTGGTAATATTTTATTTTATTTTTTGAATATGAATTCAAATCAGACCTGGAGAAAAAGAAAAGAGGATGAAGAAAAAGAAGATTTCAATGACAATGCTCGTGATGGCGAGATTGCAAAGGATCAAGAAAGAACCCTAAAACTCTTATACCATGTTAAACTAAGAAAGGCTACATGTTTACAAAAGTACAATTACATAAAGTGATGAGCAATGCCCTCTTTAATAGATCCATACTAGATCAAATCCTTTTCAAACTATGACTAATGATACTACTAGGACTCTTATAAGATTCCAAATCCTATTAGAACTCAATAACTAAATAACTACTAATTAATTAATTACTTAATATATCTAACAAGCCCAAAAAAGTTTTATAGAAAAGGCAATATAAGCACTCAACTTAACAATTTAACCTCTCCACAATGCTGTTCAAAGCCTTTCCATTACTTCAAAAGTTCCCATTTCCTTGGCTTCTAAAGCATATATAATGGTTAGGAATGCCACAAAATATTAAATAATAAATTCAATTACATTACTAAATCGGTACGCCTATTCAGTGGTCACTTATAATCGAACCCATTTCATTCCAAAATGCAACCATCCAGATTAAAACAATTTCAATGCTTTTATTCTATAATGCTGAATAAAACTCAAATTGTAGTTCAATTGAAATATTTTATGAATTACCGATATCTTTGATCAATTCTGGTCTAGGAAGGACCAACCAACTTTTTAACTAGTAAAAAGTATGCAATTTCCAGATAACCATGCTAACTGAAGCAACGACACCTACCCCTATTATAATAACTCTGCCGTCTTAATGCCAACCTCCCTTTTACATTCAACCTTTATTATATATCTTGATTGGACTACAGTGGAAAGAATACTATAAGCCAATCTTGCTTGAGTTATACTGCTTTGACAAGCCCATGGGTAGCAAAATCACACCCAATCTCCATCAACCTGATTGTCTCAAATTGAACTTGCAGCAAATTGTTCATGAAACTTGAATATAAGAAACATAATCGCAGGTTAATGACATTAATCATGTAGTTCACATGCCAATAGGACCTAAACTTAAAATACTAAGTTCATTATTCAAGGACACTTGTAAGCTGTAAACTAGGTCAGCTACAACTGCAGAACGCTAATAGGCCTGAGCCTTCCCTTCCTCTTCTCCCCATGATGTTTTCTTCTATTGTTGTAATTCTCATAGCTCGCAACACATTTCGTAGCTCTTCTAGCCATATTATGACCATTCTCGGTGGTTTAATAGGATTGTTTGGAATAATCAAATCCCATAATTAGTTTAAGAAAAAGAGAAGTTAACAACAAGCTTACCAAATCACTTTCAATTCTAACTCCACCAAAGTTTCTGTAATTAACAAGTTCTTCAGAGTTAAAGAACTTCGATGTGATTGAGTCTTCCAATGCAGGAACCAGCAAAGCATCAATGAAGTAACATCCTGGTTCCACTGTAATCACCTGAAATGCAGACAAAGAAGGTAGATGTTGGTGATAGCATTCTTCTGAAATGTGATTTTATTTTATAATGATAAGAACATATGAATGATTAAAAGGTGATTAAAAGGAGATTGCATATGAACATCATCCCACAAGGCAACAATAATTCAACTAGCATAACAAGTCTATCTGGCTAACAATTAGCTTGCTGCATATCTACTGAACAACGGTTTTCCAAGAACCTTCATAAAACCAAGTCCAGCGCCGTATCCACCAGGAAATCTAAAGTAGTTTTAGAATGGTAGATATTACCTGCCTCTGATAAAGTAGCTTGCATGTTGGGGCCAAGCCAAATGAGTTTAACAAGTGTATATTACCCTATGTAGGACGGACACTTCTATCATGGAACCGTATCGTGTCCGAAACGTGTCGGACACACGTGTCATGTATTTTTAAGTATTTGCCACGTGTTCATGTATCATGTCCATTTCAATATTGCCGTGTCCGTGCAACATAATATATATCAAGGTTTGAAATTTCGGTACCAGTATCAGTATGAGTCGTCGGTTGTTTATACTTTATAGTATTAGTATTGTCAATATCAACAATATTGTTGTATTGTGTCTTGGATGTATAGGTCACTACTTAAATTTCTTTAAAAAATAATTACAAATTATAAAAAGTTTGTTAAGGTTATTTAGCAACATTTTAACGTGTGTTTTGAAATAAATGGTTTGAGTTTTGATTTAATTTTGACGAAACATAGTTAACAAGTATTTTTTTTAGCAACTATAACAAAGTATTTGGTGCAATTAAAATAATTGAGATGAAGATTTGTATTATTTTTTAAAAAATATTTTGTAGAGGGGTATATCTGAAGAAATTTGATTATCAGAATAGTATCCTAACTTCCATAATTTTTTGAGCCCTCTAGAAGAGCGTCTATTCTATTTCGACTGTTTTGGGTCATTGGCCTTATTTTCATTTGGACCCTATGAACCCAACATATTTTTATTATTAGTAATTGATTAAATAGTGATTTCATCCTTAATTTTATAAGTTACAACTCAAATAAGTAACTAATGTTATAAGTTAAAGTTAAATAATTGATTAAATACTGATTTGAGTTGAAGTGCATATATAAAATTAAAATATAACCCGATTCAAGTTTGGGTGCATTTAATAGAATCATTTCATGAATTCTAATAAATACATGCAAAGTTTTTTATGTTAGGATGTTCTTGCAAACTAAAAAATCTTTATTAGGTTTTTCTTTCCTCTAATACCCTCTCCGATCTTAATCTCTCTTTCTTTTTCTTCTCTTTTTTTTTGATAAACTTTTCCCTAAATAACTAATTATTTGAGTCTGGACCATAATATCGGGTGGTTTAGACCTGTATCTACAAATATCGAGTTGATCATCTCGACTACCTCAAAACTCAATTAGATATTGGTGATAAATATCTGAACCAGTTGATATTTGACCACCAATGTATATGTCTATATAGAGTTATAAATCTAATCAAATAGAAATTTATATATCCAAATCAGTTGATATTTGATACCCCGGTGTATGTCTAAATAGAGTTATATATCCAATCAAATAAAAAATTAGAAACTCACCAAGAAATTATAAAAAACATTTCAAATATTTCATCCATTATCATGGCTAGGGAAACCAAAACTAGCATATTATTTTGACACATCGACCCACAATTCTGCAAATATAATTGTTAATGGCTAGCTAGGTAGTAGATACACATCACTAGCCCATAACCCAGCTTAAGATTTCAGGGAAATTGGTTTTTAACTAGGTATGAAAGCATTTCCAAGAGGTCCTGTGTTCATACCTCATAATTGTTACTTTAAAAATATATTTATAGTCCCCAATAATTGCCAAAGTGAGTTTTCTTGGAGGCCTTTCCATGTGGCCGAAAGCTCAAGTGAGGGGGAGTGTTTAAATATTAAACTAACTATACATCGTCAGCCAACAACTAAGCTTTTAGCTAAAGTAATTGTCTGACAACAAAAAAGACGTGCTCTTGTTTGAGATTTTTGTAATCTCCCCCAATATTTTTTAAGTTTCTCGCTTGTAGGGCTGTAAATGAGCCGAAGTCGAGTGAGGTAACCTTGTTTGAGTTCGTCTTGTTTATCAATCGAGTGAGTCAAGAGCGAGCTAATTAACTACAAAGCTGAACACAAACTATTTGCAAGCACCTCGTTATTTGGCAATCCTTAAGCCTTTGTTATTGGCTATGAAGCACGGATACGGACACGACATGGACACGGGACACGGTAAAATCCTAAAAAATAGGATACGGGGACACGACAAGTAATATTTATTATTATTATTATTATATGTAGATAAATTAACTCAAAAGAACCAGCGCAGATTACCGATTGAACCATAATAAAACAAGGACTTTTTTTTGTAAATATCAGATAAATTAACTCAGAAGAAACTATTTGATTTTGAACCAAAAACCCAATTTTTAAAAAGCAAAGTCTTTTTTGTAAATATCAACAGACCTTTTCTGACTCCCAAACTTACCACGTGTTTCTCTCAAATAGATAATCTCTTTTTTGATTCTCTCAAATCGAGAGAGATCGGAGCTCATTTAATCGCTGATCGAGAGAGAGAGAGAGAGAGCAAGATCCCTCGTCTTCCACCTTCATCGTTCTGTCTACAGCTCCTTCCTCCCTCCCGACATCTGATCCCTCGTTTTCCACCTTCACCGAGCTCTGATCTATCACTCTCCATATCTCTTGATCTTTTTGCTCCTCTCAGATCTCTCTCTGAGCTCTCTCTCGATCTCTCTCCAGAGAGAGTGAGAGAGAGAGATCGAGAGGGAGAGAGAGAGAGAGAACAGAGAGAGATGCTTACCTTAGATCAAGAACAATGATGGCGAGAGGACGACGAGATCCAGACGAAATCCACCATAACTTCATGACGACGAGAATGACGACGAGGTGGCAGGTTCTTCTTGCTGTTAAATTTAAGAGAGAGAACGATCTTCTTCTACACACGATTTCTTTGAAGATTAGAGAGAGCGATCGGGAAAGATTTGGGAATCTAGAGTTTGATCCCTTATCGAGACGAGAACAATGACGTCATGTCGTCACCGTGTCCAATGACACGGTTGACAGTGTCCGACGAGTCAACCACGTTGACCCGCATCGAACACAGATTGACCGTGTCTGAGACGTGTCATGCGCGTGTCGTGCATGTGTTTGCATCCGACACGTACCCGACACGAACACGACCCTTATTTTGACGTGTCCGTGCTTCATAGGTTATTGGTACCTAGAGTTTCTAACCACCTATTTAAAGAAGAAATATTTATAATTAAAATTTTCTTTTGCATAACTCTTATATTTCATTTTATGTAACTCACATAATAATATTGAGGTATCCAATGGTTTGATTACAATTTTGGCGAAAATATTTACTAAATTTACTCGAAATATCAAATATCAAGCTTATTGGAATCGAACATGAGCAAGCAGGAATAGTTTGAGTTCGGCTCATTTATAAATTCGAGCAATTCAAATGCGCTAAATCGAGCTAAATACCACGTCGAAGATGAACTATTCGTGAGCCGCGAGCTTGTTTGACAACCCTGCTTGCTTGAAATTCTGTTGATACCTTGAGCATATGCAAAGCACATACAGATAATGAGGCAAAACCAATATTGATTTGACACATGACCCCTTTGGAACTATAAGATGGTTTCACTATTCAAAGGAAAGGCTCAATAAGACAAACAACTAAACTGAATTCATGATTTCCGATCCCAACAGTGTTCTAGAAGAACTGTAGCCATAACTAGCAAGACGTTACACTAAGATTAGAGTGCCCCCATGATACTCCTCAGGTATCCATGACATCCTGCACATGGATGACGTTTGGGCGTCTTAGGCATGACAATATCACTCATTTCTTCTAGATAATACATCAAGGAACATCTGGTGCACCACTTTGCTATCATCACATGGAAATCCAGGCTATCCAAAGATTGAAAACATGGGTGAAAAGTTTATAGCTAATGATGGCATGCGTTAAATAATTACATACCATGCCCTCCTTTAGTTCTCTTATTGTCCGTAGAGACTTCAACCCCGGCTCCTTTGGCCTCTCCATTCCCTACAAGAAGAAGCAAAATGTTTGTAATAACAAAGAAAAAACACAAGGAAACAACTGCAAGAAGATGTTTTGATAAGAGAAATCTATCATAATCCCAAGACCTTAGCATAGCCACCAGGATCATGCGTGTCAATTCCGAGGAAGTGCCCAAGACCATGGGGCATGAAAATAGCACCTAATCTTCTAGCCATCATGTCATCAATGTCCCTGTTAAAATTCCCAAAATATGTGAATTTTATCTATAATATTTTTCTTTGTAAGTAAACTAAGTGAATTTAGCTACATACCCAAGCATAATTCCTGCTGTTTTTAACGACTCAAGGATTGTCTTTTCTGCTAGTCTGCCATGAAATATATAAATAGATACAATGTATATGAAAATAAATAGAAGCCATGGTGTTATGAAGATATGAAAATAAATGGCAACCATGGCAAGCAGATAAGGCCTTATCAGGAGTTAGCAGCACAAAGTCCAAAGATATCATCATTATATTCAAGAAAGATATATTATCATCACATTCAACAAAATGCATCATGATAATTTCAGTGAATAATATATTCACATACCATTTAAGCACTCGTTCCTACTAGAGTTGGAGTTGCAGTTAGATGCTTTAATAGGAAATCATAAAGGTATCAATCTCAACACAAATCAGTGAACCACAATTAAAATTGATTGGAAGCCAGCCTATTCTGGATTGGTTACAAGTCATAAATGGCTTGTCCTATTTAACCTATACAGTAAATGGGACATAAGTCAGTAAATGGGACTCAGGTTCAGGTTTGAGATATTCAACCCATTTAACTCTGACATCCCCTAACACTTATAAGTAAAAGCATGCCACAAAGCCTATGCACATTACACTCGGTAAGTCTTTCAATGGTCAAATAGGATATCAACACATCTGACTCTGTCCTTTCACGTTAGTTCCTCTTTAAAATCAAATTCCACAAAATATATGTGGGCACCAGTATAGATCAACCTTAATCAATGACATCCAACCTCTTAATTGATTAAATAGGTCACACATTTTGCACTTGGGTCTACAACTTATTTATAACCAGGTCAATTTAGGGTTTAGAAACATGATATGGCTATTAAAAGTTTCAAGTTCGGACTGAATGCATTTATTCAGCACTGTTCTCAACCAGACTCGAGCCTAAACTTCCCCCACAATGTTCTCACTCCTACGAAATCCCAACTAATCTAATGGACACAAAAAAGTAGACTTTTTCTTAAAATGAAATAGATGAATCTTAAAACGAGATAGATGAAACTTAACATTCTTAGAGACTCAGAACACGGTTTCAAAGACCTCCTTGAAATAAAATAGATGAAACTTAGCGTTCTTAGAGATCACAGAACACAGTTTCATAATCACTAGTATGATCCGTAATGTGCTAAACAATCACCTAGGGCAGTCATGCATCCTAAACAATCTTAATCAGGACCCATTCCTTGATTATGAGAGTGTGATGGCATATAAAGGCATCTCGTAGATGTCAAAATCTTCCTTTCACCATCCTTTCATCAACAATAACCTCATAAACCAATAATGAGAGAGATGACACTGAAACAGAAATTTGTAGTTTGTTTGGATTGAAGAGTAATATAGGCTTACTTGTGCATGTCGATCCAACTAACTCCAGGGTGCAGTGAAGATATGACAGCATCATGTGCCTCAAGGACAGCCTACACATAAAATAAGAATACATGTAAAGAAGAAACAGAAAACAAATCTTGTTAATGTTAAAATTTGTTAGATATATAAAGTAATTAATTAATTAGTAGAGTTATTTAGTTATTGAGTCCTAATAGTATTTGAAATTTTATAAAGTTCTAGTAGTATCATGAGTCATAGTCTGAATATGATTTAGTCTTGTATGGGTCAATATAAAGAGGGGACTACTCATGACTTTAAGTGATTTATTTTTGTAACTCTTCTCAATATCAACAAATATGTAATTTTTCATAGTTTATCATAATATCAGAGCTCTAGGGTTCTCGATCCTTTGCAACCTTGCCATCATGAGCATCATCACCAAAATCTTCTTCTTTTTCTTCATCTTATTTTCTTTTGCTCCAGATCTGATTTGAATTCAGATCTTTTAAAAAAAAGTTATTGTTCATGACGATCAGTAACCGTAAATAAAAAGAGTACAAGGTTTAAGGAATTTCTTTGTTCGCTTTTGCATCTTCTTTACAATTTGGATCTTCTTCGTAGTTTAAATCTTCTTTGCAATTTTGTTCTTAGTTATTTTAGTCTCCTTTTGTTCTTTATCAGTTCACGAATTTGTTCGCTAGTTTCATTCATTGTGCTTTTTCCACATCAATTCCACATTCGACTTCGATCCTAACTTTTTCAACAAAACTTCATCTTCCCAGCTTTGAAAACTGCTTCGTTCCTCTTTTTTCTTTTTTCTGGTTCCTCTTCGTGCATAGATTTGTTTCGTTTGTGATTTTTGTCTTCAACTTTGATTTGTTCACATTTGAAGCTTAATTCTTCTTCTCTGGCAACTTCGAAGATTTCGTCATCTTCCTCACAAGTTTCCTTTTCGTGTTGAGTTTGAATTTCCATATAACCTGAATTTGTTTAGGATTCCGTCTCTACTAAAAGTTTTGTTGATTAGATCCGCTTCATTAGGAAATTTGTTTCTCCCTTTGAATTTAATTCGGATTTGGAGTCCTGATTCGAATCTATCGTGATTTATTGGTCGGCAAGAGTGCACACAACAACTGGTGGTTGCTTCCTATCATGATCAGGGATCAAGAGAAGAATGAAGAGCGGAACTGATCTAAGTCTCGGGTATGGATCTCAACCAGGAAACAACAATTGTTGGACAACAAAACAACAAACATAAAAAATAGGCAGTTTAGAATTCTCTCGATTGGACGGCTGAAATTGTTTCGATGAATTGGAGTCCAATTTTGGTAATCTTAGAGTTCCGAGGTTTTTGGGTGTTCTAAACTCAATGGTAAAAGTGGATTTAGCATATTTTACTTTTTAGAGTAGATTTTCATAGATTGTTGTCAGAATCCACGATTTAGGGATTCACTTCTGCACTGTGTAGAAGTTTTGTTCGGTATTTTGATTTTGAGAATTTTTTTTGAAATATATGTAGTAACCTGGTGCAAGCGGGATTTGCACCCCGACCTCTTGCCCACTGTAAAGAAGTTTTACCACTGTAATACATTGGCACTTGTGTTTTGAGATTTTTAGTCTAGAGTTTGGTCTTCATCTAGTCACGTAGCGGAAGCGTAAAATTTGCTTGGAAGATTTGGTTATTTCGAGTTTTAATTCAAATTTTTTATTTGGCCACCTTCAGTTAAGTTCAATTTTGGTTTTCTTTGGTTTGGTTCATCTCTCAGTTTGTTTCAGATTTATTTAGGTTTCAATTTGAAAAACTCTCGTTTGGTTTAGTTTTAATTTTGGCAATTTGGCTTGGTTTAGCTTGATTTTCTTCATTTCGGTGTAACTATAGATTTGCACCTTGCTTAGATAAGTGGAAGATCTATTTGGTTTTTGTTTTGATTTTTCGCTTAGGTAATTTGCATTTAGCATTGTATCATGCGGCGGAGATCGTTTGAGATCCCATAGGAGGATTATATGAGTTTCTTTGAGATCCTTAGGGAGAATCATTTGAGTTCGTTTGAGATCCCAAGAGAGGATCGTTTGAGTTCGTTTGAGATAGAGAACTATGTAAGTTTGTTTAAGATCCCAAGGGAGGATCATTTGGGTTCCTAAAGGAGGATTGAGATTCCAAGAGAAGATCATTAAGGTCCCAAGGGGGTCATTTGAGGTCTCATGAGAGGATAGTTTGATTTCATTTCAGATCTCAAGGGAGAATCTTTTGAGTTTGTTTAGATTAGCTTCCTTCACTTTAGTATCAGCATTAACAATTAAGTATCTGCATCAACAATAAATACTTTGGCGTCAGAAATTCAGTTATTCGGCAATGGTACTAGTAATTTTATAGTTTCAGATTTTGTTTATTAGTTTTTTATTAAGCAAACTCTAAGGTCAAACCATCTTAAGTTTGAGGGGGATGTTAAATATATTAAGTAATCGATTAATTAGTAGTCATTTAGTTATCGAATCCTAATAGTATTTGGAATCTTATAGAGTCCTATTAGTATTATAAGTTATAATTTGAATAAGATTTGATCGTGTATGGGGGTCTATGTAAAGAGGGCATTGCTTAAAGAGGGGAATGCTCATGACTCAGCAATCCCCTCTTTATACAGAACCCATGATAAATTTCCTATGGTACAATAATTTAACAAAAAGTCACTAATCACCCCATGATAAATCAGAACCCAACATATGGAATAGCTACCATATACATTTTTGACTAATAGCAAGAATAGAAAAACTTACATTATAAATGACTATTTGTTCCTTTGTGAATTTGCCATTTACCTGAAAATGCATAGATTAATGGGAAAATATAAAATGAATTAAGTATTACACTGCAAACATGATAACATTACCATGAATCTGCATTTCAGCAACCAAGGAATTTAAAAGAAATTTGAAATGCAATAAAAATAGGTTGTAAATGGTGGAATCAAGAATACTTTCCATTCTAAAAAGAAGTTGATGATTAAGTGGAAAATAACACAAATTAATAAGTTGGGAATGTGGAAATTAAATCCATGATAAACACCTGAAAACCAATCATCTAATAATCAATTTTTGGACACGGATTTTACTCTTCCATCTATTATCCACATAACCTGTTTTGAAGCACGGAGTGCCGGGATGTCATGCACTTCATTTGAATGCCCTCTGGTAAATTTCTTAGCACCAAATGTGTGTTACATTTGTTCTTACATAATTTACTGGCAGTATAGACCCCAGACGCTCCCCAGAGCTCCTGGATCAACAGATACTAAACTTGTGATTGATAGTTGATAATTAGGACAGATACCAGGCTTGTGATTCCAGAGACTGAATATAGGTAAGGTAAAGGAGGTCATAGTAGGGAACATTCTTTTAGAGGAGAATGTGGAGATGGTAAAATTGATAGTGATAGTGGTGATAGAGGAAACCGTGGTTAGACTAGAGAGGTAGAGTTAAAATCCGAGGGAGTCACATTATCTAGACAGGGAGTTTGTAAGGCACCAAATGTTTCAACAGTTTTGAGATACTCAGCTGGCATCATCTTCTTGTACTTCTATTCTGGTTCATACATGTCATCATACTTTTTGTTTTACATCATTAGCTCCTGGGATGTGGATTATTGATTCAGGAGCATCTGACCGACTGGAAACTCAAGTATTCTTTCTTATTTCGATTTTACATCATCGTTTCGTGCTGTGATGTTAGCTTTACCTCTAATGTAGGGGATGTTGGTATCGGTTAATGTTAATCCAATCCATGTCCGTTTTTAGTTTTTTACATTCCTATTTTTTCATTCAATCTCTTATTCTGTTAGTAGACTTACCCAGTTGTTGAATTGTTCTATAACCTTTTCCCTAATTATTAAATTTTCTAGGATTTCAAACACGAGAATGATTCACACAAGGTGTGAATCAAGATGTCTTTATTACCAAGATATCGAGCCTAGTTCTTTGATGTGTATTAGCCATTTAGATATTCATTGTTGTCTTGGACATCCTTGCTAAATTTGAAGAAATCAATTCTTGTTTTGAGTCATGTATCTAATCTAGATTGTGAGAAGTGTCAACTAAGTAAGCATCATCATATGCCTCATCCATCTAGGTAAGAGAGTTAGCAGACCTTCTGAACTCATTCATTCAGATGTGCGAGGTCCATATCTTGTTGAGTCAAAACTTTGGTTTTTGATATTCTTTTTACCTTTGTTGGTGATTATTCTCGTGTCACTTGGCTTTACTTAAATAAAAAATTTGCTTTGAAATATTTTCTATGTTTAAAAGTTTTTGCATTGAAATTAAAAATCAATTTGGTGTTTGTCTCAAAATAGTACTAAAGAATAATACGAAAGCGATAATACTAAGAAAATTCTAGTTCTTCATTTACTGAATGTCTCAAAATAGTATCATTCATCTGTCTTCGTGTCCATGCATAGAACAACAAAATAGAATTGCTGAATGTAAAAATTGTCCGTTGTTGGGAAGTTGCGTGCACACTACTCATTCATATGTAGACGCAAACATTAATGGGGCAATGTTGTCCTTACTGCTTGCAATCTTATAAATTGCATTTCTTCTGTTCTTGATGGTCATGTTCCCTATTCATTACTTTATCCATTTGCAGAAGGTTTTTTTTTTGTCACCACATGGTTTGGTTGTGTGTGTTTTGTCCATGAATATAAACCAAATGTTTCAAAATTTAGAATATAAGGTAGTTAAGTGTATCTTTTAGGGCATTATCAGACTTAAACAAGTGCACAAATGTTATTTATTTAGCTCCAATAGGTTCTAGTTTTTATAGATGTTATCTTTTTTAGTCAAAACCTTATTCTCAGAGAGAAGCATACACATCTAATTTTGATGGTCAGTTTTTCTTCTATCTTGACCCACATACTGAGTCAGATGTAGAAACAATATCTTCAAATTCTGTAGGTGAGGACCCATTGCCACTGAAACTAAAGAACCATCACAGGTTTATACAAGAAGAAAGACGAAGTTCCTTTGTCTGATGTTAACGTTTGATTTCCCTCTACAAGGGTATTCAGAATTGTACTTTTCATCCTTTGTCCAACTTTGTTTCTTATGCTAATCTGTCTTTTCTTATGCTAATCTATCTAATTCGTATCTTGCCTTTATTTCTTCTGTTGATTCTCACCTAAATCCACATTCTGTGTCAAAGGCGTTGTCTCACCTTGGACAGAGCCTATGAAAGAAAAAATGGTCGCATTATAGGATAATGAAACATAGGATTTGGTGCCTATTCCAAGTGAGAAGGTAGTTGGTTGTCGATAGGTGTGTGTAGTCAAACTGAATCTAGATGGATCATTAGCTCATTTTGAAGCTCATCTGTTGGTTAAAGAATATTTTGAGACTTATAGAGTGAAGTATCCCGAGACTTCTCCAGTTGCTAAGATGACATTAGTGCGTCTTTTGATTTCTTTGGCTGCTTCTTCGCATTGGACGTTGCACCAAATTAATGTCAAGAATACCATTCTTTATGGAACTCTAGAACAAGTATACATGAAGCAACTTCCAGGGTTTGTTCCTTGGGGAATCAAGGAAGGCGTATCAATTACATAAATCATTATATGACCTGAAATTTTCAAGAGCCCATTTTGAAAATTTTACAGCTAGGGTGGGGGAATTGGGCCAAGCACAACACAACCCGAGTTCGACTCAGTCTTAAACCCGGGCTTGGGCCAAGCATATATTAACAGTGTTCAAAGTTTCGGCCGAGTCGGTCTCGACTCGGCTGAATCGTATCAGGAACAGCGGTGGCCTCCGAGAACGAGACACAAGTCAGCTTTTGGAGCGATACCTGGTGGACGCAGGGCTGACTCGGTCTTGATTCCACTGAATCGGCCGAGTCACGATACAACTTGACTTTACTCGGCAGAGTCGAGCGAGTCAATCCCGAGTCGGGCCCAAGTCTCTCGTGCATAAAAAGGAAAAAAAAAAAGTAGGTTGGATCTAGGGCTTACGTCGTTTGCCCGCCCGCCCACCGCCGCTGTTCGCCCGCTCACCTGCCGCCGCCGCCGCACACCTTCAGCTCCAGGTAATTCTCTCTCTCCTCTCTTTGTCTCCCCCTCCTCTGATCTCTGAGCAGAGGGAGGGGGAGGGAGAGGGAGAGAGACAGAGAAAGTTCTCTCCCCCTTCCTTCGATCTCTTGCTGTCTCTCCCCCCCTCACCCGATCTCTCTTTCTATCTTTTAACTTTTTCTTCATTTTTTGTTTTTGTTTAATTTTTCACAGATTATTATAGGATGCATCATTCACCCGTGACTAGCTAGAACTAGCTTGTCTCTATGTTCACTTCTCTCTTCACTTGTTGTCCACAAACAAGAAGGAAAAGTACAATGCCAGTTCACAGGATTCCCCTGGCCTTGATGGTATTGAGAGCTCACTTGGCCACACACAATATTCACAATGGGGTTATGACACTTGCTTGCTGCTTGCATAGTACCTCTCTCGATATGTTTTGGACATGTGATACATAAATATTGATGTCTATATTTTTAAAAAAATCGTGATTTTTTCCAGAATTTTTTGAGCTCTCTATGTAGTGTTTTGCGTGTATCGCCCGTGTCTGTTCCGCGACACCGCGACCGATGCGTCTCAGCGCCCGCAGAGTCGGCGGTCAAGACTGCGACTTTGAACCATATATATTAAGACTTAGGCCTATGATTTTGTCCTGATACTTAATTGGGCCAAGTTTCATCTTAAGGTTTGTGGCATAATGAGCCTTAATGAGATGTGTGCTTCTAAATTTTTTAAACTTAATTTCGAGAGATTTGTACAAGAAATAAATATTTGTATTGTTGTTCTTGTCATGGATGTGACTATTGCATTGCTTACATAATATTAAAACAAATTTGTGTACATAACAAATATTGAATCTCTTATGGTCATATTATTGGAGAACCATAATGATCACTATTGTTATAAGAATGAAGAAAAGCATAGTTTTGGTTGAATAGTAAATATGTATATTGTCAAAATAATGAGGCGATCCTAGTTGCCTTATCCTTGGCCCCATCCAACCGAGGAGCGAGAGAGTTGTTTCGCACGCAGGCTTGGTAGCTGAACCAGTGCCTGGGTCATGACTGTATGAGGTAAACACTCTGAACCACTCACTACCTTAGGGAAGCAATTGATTCCCTATAGGCCGAGGCTTCCTCGATCTGGTTCATGCCCTTTCCTGCCAAAATCGTCGAGCGCTTTCTACTCATTAGGGATGAACGAAGCATATTGTTGTACTTGTGAGGGTGAGGGATCACATCCATGTGTTTCCTCGGATATTAAACTTTATTTATTATCATATAAGGATATGGGTCTGGTAATGGCTCGAGTTTGACCCGTTTAGTTTAGAAATAAGGTCGGGCTTAGAAACCCAAGCCTGATATGTAAATGGGCTAGGCTTGGGCTTAAGAAAACTAAACAGACCGGGTCACGGCTTAAATGAGTCCGGCCAAACCCAGCTAATTCCCACCTCTATTTGTAGGAATGTCATCAGAGCCTAGTATTTAGTGAAGTTATACTGGTCATTCTGTCTTCTTTCGACATTGTTAGGGTAAGAAGAATCACTCTTTATCAATGTTGATGATTTTGCAATTGAGATATTAGTAATTTAAAGGCTTTCATACAATGGAGGTTTCACACTTTGAGTCTTGGTAATCTACAATATTTTCTAGGTGTTAAGGTAGCAAGATCTAAGGAGGAGGTTTACTTGTCTAAGAGAAAATATGTTCTAGATTTTTTGTCAGAAGCTGGGATGTCGGGATGCAAACCAGTGCATGCTCCAATAGATCTAAATGTCAAGCTAATGTCAGGTCAGGGGGAAGTCATTGCATGATCTAAGCATATACAAGAGATTGGTGTAAAAGTTGAACTAGATCACAATTACTTGCCCACATGTAATTTATACCTGTGAGTGTCGTCAGTATGTCCAATCTTTAAACTTTACATTGGTATTTTTAAGATCTTGTAGTATTTGAAGAGTGTTCCAAGGAGAGATTTGTTATATTCTGATAGCGGTCAATCTCGAATAGCTAGTTCTTTGAATGCTGATTGGACAGGATCACCATTTGATAAACAAACTACTAAAGGATACTGTAGATTTGTTGGAGGGAAGCTTATGTCGTTGAAGAATAAGAGGAAGTGTTGGTGTCAAGGTAGACTGAAAAATCTAAATATTGAGCCATTGCAACACAGTTCGTGAATTGATATGAACACAACTTCTTGGTAAGCTTGGTTATACATCATCCTCTCTCCTCTCCCATGCTTGTATCGTGATAACCCAGCAGGTACCTGTATTGCGTCCAATTTGGTGTTGCATTAAAGTTGTTTGCCATTTTTCTCAAGAGAAGATTAATGAGCTGAGATATTTGACATCTACTACTTAATTGGCAGACTTGTTTACAAAACCACTTCGAAGATCATGGTTCACTTTATTTGTAGCAAGTTGGGTATGTGTGATTTCTATACTCCAAATTGAGGGGAGCCAATAATCTAAATGTAGAGGGGCTTTTATGTAATTTTGATATATATAATACACCAATATAAATGAGAAGACAAACTTTTTAACCTCTTTCTTATCTTTTCCTCCTTAAAAACCTTATTCTTTTCTCTTCCCTTCTTTTTCTACCAAGTCCTAGCCCTGATTCTTATATCTAACAAACAATGAAAGATTTATGTCTATTATAGTTTATTTCAGATTGCTCAGTGTGATAAATAGGTTTATCATAGAGATCTATGACTAAATAATAACTAAAATAAAAAATCATCAAAAAGAAAGAAATATTAACGATTTACTTAAGTTGATATTAAAACACTTTTTTCCAAAAAAAAAAAAAAAGTAAAAACGTGTTTAAAGCGGATTTCAAAAGATTTTGCAAACACAAGTGTTTTTTCCCCAATTTTCTTTCCAAAAGCAGTTTTAAACATAAACGACATGAAATGCCTTTTTATTTTAAAAAAAATGGAGTTAGGGTTAGGGTACAACCACTTGCTGTCCTCTATACAAGTATGTGTCTTCTGACAGGTGAACACAAGGCCACAAGATGAAATGCTAACAAAAAAGAAACTGATGTCTTTGGAGGTCATATTTCCTCGTGAAAGGATGAATAAAAGGATATTATTGAATGGTATGCATGGACAATTATTTAGCCTCACATTTCAAAGGTTAAAACGTCTACCATTGCAGCAGCTACCTCCACAGTAATTCTGTAAAAAAAACCTTCTCACACCAAGGCTAAATGTCCAATTTATCATGAGCGAAACTCAACCTCAAGATTTTCAGTAAGGAGAAAACATGGGAATCTACCTAAGATTTCCAAGGATCATATTACTAAACAAAGCAATAAAAATAGTTTACTAGGTACAAACTTAACCTAACAGTCAGGACATACATCACAAAACACAACTGGCGCAAAAAAACAGATACAACAACCTGAAGAAAATGATCATCATTTTATGACATCATCTGCTCAAGGGTGCTTTGTACATAATCTATCGAGCAAACTCCACAATAAAGCCTGCCTGGCAATCATCAATTATTTCCCTTAAATCGGAGTAGTAGGCCAGTTTCTGATATACGGTTCATTTAATATTTTATTTATCTAATTTAGGCTGATAACCAACATCAATTCCCCAGAATTCATTTTCCCCTGTCAAGTTGATGTTGTTCCTAGAATGAATTGAATTGGAGAATTAATGTTAAGTCAAGTTTGTTTTTAAAGGAAAAACAGGCTCATAGAGTCATATTGTTATGAAATTGTGGAGTTTGCTCGATAGATTATAAAATGAAATGTAAACTTGACAAAGAAGTTCTAGTAGTTTAGCTAATAAGAGGAATTGATTGCAATGTAACCAAAAGACTGAAGAAAATAAATTTAATGCCAGCAAAGATGATTTGTTGTCAACATTCAATGTTGCAAATTAGAAGTTACACTTGAACTTGGAGGAATACAAGATTATGTCAACAAGTATGAGTTTCCAATAATCACATCTAGAGTACCCCTTAGCCCTTTTTATGGGATTATGGATGGCTTTAAAAAGAGGAAAGGAATGATTTTACTCACAGGGAATGAACATGTTATGTCTGAACCATAAAAATGATACTCAGCTCCCATGTCAAACAAAGCCATGTCTCCGTCTTTTAGGGTCTGCAAAGAAATATAACTGAAAATTACAAACGCAGAGAAATTCAACTTCCTGAAACAAAAAGCAATTTCATTGTTCTTATTTTGAACCAATTTTATCTTCATTCTTTCAAAAGAGAATGGAAGTTATATAGTAAATATTTGGTACAGAAAGATCAAGAACATAATTGTCTTGTGTTTTCTTTCATGAGTTCTGGTTTATCAAACTTCTCCCTCCTCTCTCTTCCTTCCCAGCATATTCTTTTTAGCAGTGTTCAGTATCACATATTTAATGATAAAAGCAATCAAGAAGTATCCACATGAGAATTGATGTTCTCAATAAAGCTAAATAAAATAAAAATGGAAAGAACAAGTAATATGCAGCACCATAGGAAAAAGAAGAAGAAGAAGGGAACTCTGTAATAA
Organism: Agave tequilana; assembly: GCA_038442645.1. NCBI lineage: Eukaryota > Viridiplantae > Streptophyta > Magnoliopsida > Asparagales > Asparagaceae > Agave > Agave tequilana. The sequence continues at coordinate 41,604 of JAVJIF010011742.1, read as the reverse complement.
ATCCATAAACATAAATGTCGGAATTGGGCCAAAATTCTGTGTACCATCTAAATATTATTGGACAATGATAGCCAATAAGTCATTTCATTAGTACCCTCTAAGAAAGTGATAAGATGAAAACAACAAAATAGGGCAGGAAAAGATCCAAATGTCAGTTAACGACGTAAAATATCTCATTTTTCAGAGAGTTGAAGCAGGATATTAATCATCATGCAAACAAATCACATCAATAAAACAGTAAGAATCCATGTTTGCTTCAAACCATAAGAAGGCCCCTGTGTCCACTTAAAGCTAGATCTATGTTTAGAATCCACTACCACACTTGTCTTAGCCTTCCATCCCCTTCCATCTTGACAAGAGGATGTCCAAAAAGGTATCAGATCCTCTGGATGCACAACGATCAGTAAGAATCACCCCACTTTTGTTTCTCCTTCCAAAATGAACAAGTGCGTATCCTTTTTAAAGACTTTCCCTGGCAAGAAGTTGGAATTTGGGAGTGCTTGAGATTTCAAGTCAGGTTTTGGACGCCATGTAAAGAAGAATCGTCATTGTAATGAACATCAACATATATATCCCTTATTCCGTGTTAAGAGAAAACCTAGCAAACCTGCCATAGAAAGGGAAAAAAAATTCTTGAATTGAGGACTAGAATCGTACCGTTGCACAATCTTTGCCTTAGATGGGGGAATGAACTCTAGAGGAAGGATTGAAATATCAGCCTAGACTGATATGAATCCGGAATATCATTTGGATTCTGAGGTATCCAAGACAATGTCACCCCTAGTAGTATATGGGCAATATGGCCTGAAATCATCAATATTTTCCGGGCAATATCAGTCAACAGATATTTTTTTAAGTTTTGGTCACTAGTAGCCAAATATCAGTCATGGCTAGCCTATAACACCTGATATAGGGTGATTCTTGTCTATTAAAGAGTAGTATTAGAATTAGGATCATGTAATACCAATTGTATTAGGAGCAGGAGTTTCCTTATTATGTAATTGTGATCGCTATATACTCTGGCATTGCCCTCATCAATTATATACAGAATATATGATTCAGTTTCTTCAACTAATTTAACAAGATATCATAGCTTCTCAAGAAATTTCTTTACTCGTCAATGTTCTCTTACCGTCCTTGAGCATGCGTTGGGCCGCGCTAATATAGCACGTGCTTAGCACTGGGCCACTCTCTGGTCTGCGCCTCATCAGTGTTCTCTTCTATTAATCGAAGTCCTCTCTACTTTGCTGAAGTTTTTCTCCAGTCTTAAAGAATCAAGTGACCTGTCTTTGAGTTTAACAATGACTTTTATCGCAACCTTGATGACCAGATCCTAAACCATCAACCATCCTCAGCAAACCAAATGATCCACAAACTTCTTTACCTGCTCCTCACCGAATTTGCAAGCATCTATATTCTATATTCTACCTCAGCATCAAACCATCCCCAAACTACTTACATGCACACTCCCACATGATCAAAGATTCTATTGGTGTGCACCACGTGTAGAGGTAGGACCCATGCAAGCTTCTATATATGTGTTGCAAGCTCCCATGGAAACTCACCATTTCTGATTCCGATTCTCTCCTCAACTCATGTCAGGCCATCATAATCGAGTCAACTCGCCCTCACTATCTGCCTTCGTCGTTCATTCTCTGTCGACTCTAGTAATTGTTCCTCACGACTCCAACCGCTACTTCTCTAAGACTTCTAATTAGAATTGGATCCCACTCCGACTCAGAATTTCAGTTCGACACCAATTCAAATTTTTTATTTAACCTTGATCTAAACTCGGTTCAGTTTTTGGCTCCATTTTGGTTTAGAGTTGAACCAAGTTCAGATGAAGCTCATATTTGATCTCTTCGTCAGATACAACCCGAATCAATTCCTCTTCTCCTCGATTGTGAAATTTCGATTTTCTTCTCACATATACTTTCTCAAATCACGAGTTCCTTCTTCAAACTCATTAGCAACCACGTCATCAGGTTCTCCGATGGATCTGTTACTAAGCATCTATTCTCATACCTTACTGGCACCTCTCCCTCTCAATGTCGACGGCCTTCTCTCTTTTGATGAATTTGTTATTAATCATCTCTTCTCGTACTTACCGACGCCTCCTCTCCTTCGACTAATTTCATGTTCTTCTGTTGAGTTTGAGGATTTACCAAAACCTCCTTTTCTATTGGGTTTGAGGATCTCTTAAAACTTGTCTACCACTTTTTTCATTGACAGACAGAATTCACACTATTTTAAAATCCACCTTGCTTCAAGCAAAAGATACAGCTAATCGGTTTTTGAAGTATACATTGCAGTATTCTAAATGGCGGCCACAGCGGCTACATTGGCGGGAAAATTTATGGGTATGGGGATATATCGGGGACATATCGGGGATATTTTCAAAAATCGGATGTCAAAATCGGACTGTAAATATACATATCTTCTTGTCTTAAATTGCATCTCAATAAGACAATATATGCATAAATTATATAAAGCTAGATAAAACATCATACTTATATGTTTAAGATATACTTAACTCGATAACTTGCATTAAGCTTATAAATACATAATCACTATCCAGTGTAGAATCTTCACAAATATCATATTGCCACATCGCTCGAATTACCCAAATATCTAACCTAGAAATTGAGTGTGAACGTTATATCGGGTCCAAAATCGTCGAAATTGCGGCCGATATATCGGGTCCATGCCGATTTATCGGCGATTTGGGTGAAAATCGCTATATCGGTTTGGATGTACCAAATCATTGCGGCTAGGTGCCGTAAACGCAATATCGGCGCAATATCGGGGTTATATCAGGGATATTTAGAACACTGATACATTGTGTATTCTAAAGAGACTTACGTGCTCAAATCCACCTTGTCACGCAAAAGAGACTTATGTTAAGCTTAGAAAGTGCTCATTTGACGATTGGAAATTATCTCTCCTTCTCTAGTGAATGCTCTTAATCGTCCGGTATCTCCTCATCGTCCGCACTCATCCAAACTCTCGGTGTTACATCCCTCATGAGTTTGCGAGGGGGTGTTCAAGAATACAAGTTCTATTTATCATTTTTCTAAGACATCAGGCTTAAGATTTTTCAGCGCATTCTTTTTCAGATTTTTTTTTTCTTTTCATTCAAACTAACAATTTTTCATCCATCGTGAGTTGGCAAAGAAGTATTAAAGAGTAAGTTTAAAATTAGGATTATATAATACCAATTGTATAAGGAGTAGGAGTTTCCTTATAATGTAAGTGTAATCGCTATATATTTAGGCATTGTCTAGTCAATAACATACACGACATACACAGTTTCTTCAACTCATTTAACATTATCCAGGCTATTAAAGAAAAAAACATAATACAAGTGAAAAAAGAACGAATCTAAATCTCTCAAAAAAATTCTCATCAAAATAAATTCCCAAAATAACATATCCAAATGAAATTAGATAAAAGGAGATATGGGGGTTTTCAATTAATTTTGGGACACATCTCTTGTTGATGCATTGGTGGCTGGTATTGTAGAACTAGCAAATGAGGGGAATGTGCTTCGATTTTCCGAAGGCAACGAGTTTCACATCATTTGCTCGGCTTCCATGGCCACAGCCGATGAGTCATCGGTGATGCCTTTCATGGTCACCACCAGGGATTTTGCGTCCTCCTGATTTACTTTTTAATTTATTATTATCATTTTTTTACTTTTGTAAAATAAAGGGATAGTAATTAAGAGACACAGTCACAAGACCGGTGCTTCGAAAGGCAACTAGCTTGACAATTAGGAAAAGTTGGATCACACGTGATTGGTTTGATCATGACGAGAACCCAGAAGGCATCTGGGTCGATAGCTTGTTACAGGTGGATTTTTGTGTCTTTTGGAGTAATTTTCTTAGTTTACTCTCTTATAAACTAATTGATGAGTGGGTTGGTAGATAATGGATTATTGGATTAGGCTATTAAAAGATATGCTATGGGTTATTTTATTCTAATCTCATTCTTAGATAATATTCATGAGATTTCCTTCTATGCTGTTAATCTTTTCCCTATTGGAAAAGACTCTTAAGCTTTTGATCAATCAATCTTTCCTTCACACGAAATCTTTCTCTGGTTATCCTATTCTACTGTTTATTTGGGTAAGATTTCAATATTGTAATAGAAAATTGTTACATATAACTACTAATTTGTTATAGAGTCGTGGTATTATTTATGGTGGTTAACTATAATTTGAGTAGGATGTGAATTTGTTTGAATTTATATAAGGAGAGGATTGCTCATGATTCTGTGTAATTGTACTTTTTAGTTCTTATATCAATAGAAATATAGTTCTTCTAGTTTTCCTTTGTAGTTTATTATAGTATCACAACATCATGTTTAAGGTCATCATCTTCGTAGTTGTTGTTCATCATCTTCATCACTATTGTTCATCGACGACACTATTCATTACCATTGTTCATCGTTACACTTCAGTGACTCTGCTAGGGTTGATGGTTCTCCGAATCTTTTTCACAATCCAAATTTTCTTTGCAATTGCATATGTTAGTCACAACTTTGTTTCCAAGATTTTTGCTTGGGATTTTGTTTGCATCTGAATCGCACAATGGAAGAGAAATTTCACCAGTGAATTTGCTTGAAAGATATGCTTCAAGATTTGTTTGGAAGATCCACTTTTTTGTTTCATAAGATCTGTTTTGACTATAATCCGCTTCATTTTTTGGGAAAAAATATTCGTCTTTGTTAGTAATTTGCCCTCGTCTTAATGCATTCATGACAAGTTGTCTTTGGCAAAATCTTATTCGTCTTCAGGTCAAATTATCTTCAATAGCTCTATTTTGTATCCATTGTTGTGATTCGAGATAGCTTGTCCAGTGTTGTCGAGGCGCAAAGCGCACTACGAGGCCCAAAGAGCCTAATGTGTGTGAGATGCAAAGCGCAAGCGACGTGCAGTGCCTCACTTCAGTGAGGCGCAACTGTTATTTCATTTTTGTTAATTTGAAAGATTATGAAATCAAAGATAAAATCACAAAATACACAACAAATAAAAAGTTAACAATTACGAACATTAATAAGAATAAGAAAAATGTGCATAAAAACAGCAACAAAAGACAGTAAAATATTAGCATCTTGAGGGAGGAGAAACAACAGTTCAACTAGTAATAACACTAAAGAAGCAACAACACCAACAACAATGAGAGAAAGCAAATGGTGAGGAGAAGAAGAAGAAAAAACCTAGTTTATATTGAATGTGTGTACCTAAATGCGCTTCGGGCGCGCCTTGCACTTCAGGCGAGGCGCAAACGAGGTGCGTGCTTCGTTACGCCTCGTGTTCGCTGCGCACCTCGCGTGGGCTGCGGGGCGCACGCATGCGCCTCGCTTCGCCTCGCGCCTCAAGCGCGCGCCTCACTGCGCCTTTAACAACACTGCGCTTGTCGATATGCATCGCTTTTTTCCCTACGCACAGCTTCTTGTTTCTACAATTAGTTAGTCTTGTTTTCGTAATTTTATTGTTTTTGTAATTTTATCAAAGCCACAAATTTAGTTAACCTTAATCAGATTTGCATCTTTGAGAACATGTTGTAGGAGAATCCTCATGTAGTTTTGTTTCAAAGATTTGATAGAAGTGTTTTCTTCACCTCAATCAAATCTACTTTGCAGGAGAATTTGTTCGTGATCAGGATTCATATTGCGATCACAGTTTTCATTTGCACGCACAAGGAAGTTGAGATTTGGGTCAAAGAAAACAAAAGAGTTGAATCACGATCATAAACTGAAAGGATCACGAGTTTTTAAATCCCAATCTGAAATGGTTTCAGCACAAAGTCTTTTGACACTTTTTCAACATCATCAGTCCAGTAGTTTCACATCATCTGCAATTCAACATTTAGGATTAGCGCTTCAGCAGTTTTCAACAATTCTCATAGTTATTTTCAACACATTAGCATTTTCAACACTTGTTTTTCAACTTTTGTTAGGAAACATCTCATGTTTGTGCCATCGTGAGTTTGAGGGGAATGTCACATGTATATATAATTAGCTTGGTTTAAAATCTTGGTATCGGTATCAAACAATGATTTTTAGTATAATATTGTCAAAATCGGCCATCGATATTGGCAAACATCGGCTATATCGTTAATATCGGTCAATATTATAGGGTTAATATCATATTGGGCACCTCAAAACCCGATAAGATATTGTCGATGTATATTGGAATTGGATGATATTTGAAATCATGATAATTGGTAAATCTGTTACATGACCACATAATATTTGGAGTCATAGTAGGATTTGATTTTCTGAGTCTGTATAAGGAGAAGATAGCTCATGGTTCTATGCAATTGTATCTATAGTTCTTTTAATAATAAGAAGAATATAGTTATTTTAGTATTCCTTTGTAGTTTCTTATTGTGTGCAGTTCTTTTAGTTTTCATAGGAAGGTTTGAAATCTTGGTACCAGTATTAGGTAGGTTTCTGGCATCAAAATATGCAATAGCGGAATATCTTCAGGTTCTTCCCAGTCGCATATGCGGTATTGGTATCATCTCAGTTATATTGGCCATATCAATATCAACATATTATTGGTATCGGGGGATATTTCAAACCATGCTTCGCAGTTTATTAGAAATGAACTATTTTTAATTACTAATCATGACCATGAAATAAATCAACTAGTAATTGGTCTGGAGAACACTCCTTATCCATTAGCCCTAAATATCTACCAAATTGTTGTGACGGAGTGACATGTGGCAGAAAGTGGTGGCGATGGTGAGAGACATCCCATTCAGTCTAGGAGGAGGTCCTTTTATTGTTGTAAGGAGACTACAACAGTGAAAACTGGCTGCGACTGAAGACATCTTAATGATGAATAATTGGTGCATACTTGATGATTTCTCGACCGTTGAGATTCAAGATACACTTTGGGAAGGGAACCTTTCTCTGATTATTTGCTAATCAAAGTAGGAAGAATAAGAGGGTGTTGTTATGGACAAGGTATAACTTTTCAAAGGGTGTAATGGGGTAACTGCTTCACGCATTATTAGAAAAATTGTTATACATATTAAATTTGAACTAAAAAGTATGGACACACACATGGGACACGGGTGCGACTCGGACACGCGACAAAGACAATTCCTCCAAAAAGTAGGACAGAGGACACGACAATATGGCACTAGAATATATAGAGAACATGTAGAAATGATAAGAGCAAGTACATACATATATACATACATAAATATGTTCGTGCATCCAAAAGTCGGGACATCAAATAATACAATAACATCTAATGAAAACATAATATGACCTAAAATTTTAACCTTTTATACATTTTTTTTGACTTTGCAAAACTAATAAGTTGTGGCTCTTCAATTTTTTATAGAGTAGCTCAATGTATTACACTTATATTGAAAGATAGCTAAACTTATCATAGCTCCATAGAAATCAATATTTTGACACATTTTTCTACTAGAATTTGATATATACATAAAGCTAAATGACTATCAACAAACGAGAAAAGTGTATGGAAAATGTAGGACACGTGTCGAAATTCTTTTTGACAAGCATCAAACTACAGTATATAATTAATGACATGTTTAGAAAGTGTCCAAGAAGTGTCACTGTCCGACACGGGCGAGAGAGTCTGACACATGGGTGGCTTCATGATAAAAGTGTTCGTGCTAAATAGAATTTGAATAAGCTAAAATTTTGTGCAGCACACACATATTAGGGGAAATTTAGAATGAAACAAAAAAAAATAGCAACACCTTAAAATAATTATGTTTTTACTATAATTTTCTACAGACTCTTTTATACGTGCATAGTACATTTCCGGTATACTAGTGTATAAATAAAAAGATAGGATTGTTATCTAATTGTTGAATTGCGCTATACAATGTTTCGTCTAAACTCGATCAAAACTCAATCAATTCTTCCAACAAAAAATGTAAAAACATTGTTAATGATCTTAACAATTTTAACTTTTTTAGAGGAGCAACTAATATTTTCTGGTATTAATGATACTGATACTATAAACTGTTGTCTAATACCAACATTGATCCCGAGATTTTAAACCTTGCTGCTGAGACAGATCTTTGTTTTTTGCTATGCGGAATACTTAAACTCAGCATTCAGTATTTCCACCCAAGGCACCATGAACTCTGCTATAGGTTCTGGTTTCAGTAAGTAGTTCAAGAAAAACAACGTTTCGACAGACAATGCTTTTCTCTAGGAATTTAGCCTGCCAAGTAGAAGTAGAAAAGTAGAGGTGATGCGAAATTGGCTTTGCCACGTCAAAGACACAGGAACACCAGTAGCCTTCTTATCATCCTAGCATAAAAAGGGCTACCTCCTTCGAGTGTGGCCCTTTCAATAAAAATATATATAGTCATTATTTTCTCATTAATGTTCTCCAATATACATTTGAATAGGCACTTTCAAAAAAATATACAGATTCATTATTTTTTTCAATATATGTGCTCCAATATACATTTAAATGTAGGTGCAGGAATGTTAGTTCCTTCAAATTCTGTATATTGGTTAAGTACCTATTAGATTAATGATAGAGAATGTTAATTCAATACAAGCATTAGAAACCTTTGAAGATTCTTTATATGGAACTTACTTAGACAATGCTTTATTTCCATCACCAAAAATGAGCTTAACCCACCTTGTATCTTCACCATAATTCAGTGCTTATACGTTTTATCAAACAACAACAACTAAAAAGGATAAGGTCATGGTCAATGGGGCAATGAGGACTAGAGGGAAACCTAAACGAACTTGCATGTAAGCAATTAAGAAGGATATGTTAATGCTTTATGTTACTGAGGAGATTATCCTTAACAGAGCTGAACGAATGAAAAGGATTCATATAGCCAACCCCTAAATTAGGGATAAAGGCTTTTTTTTGTTGTTATATATTTTATCAAAAACACACAAATCGCATGTCCAGTGGTGTAAAAGTTAACAACATTACACAGTAGTTAAGCGTATATAGTAGTTTATTTATTTTTTTACAAGAATCATAAGAAACACAAAAATAAATGCAGAATCTAACATGTGAGTATAAATAGGGGAAGTGATAAGATATCACAACGTCAACTGATACTTAAGAGAAAAAAAAGTAAAATACATGTTGAACCATAATGGTAGGCATACCTTATCATTTGGAGCAGCTGCATGACCATAGTGAAGAACAGCACTGAAAAGCAAGCCCATAAACACGAGGTTATAAGTTGTAGATCAAGACAATTTAAACCAAGAAACAAAGTAATCCAATGTGGGACTGTGTCACCTATGCGCTGAGAGACAAAAGGAAATTTAAGGAAAAGAATGCAATATATAAAGCATTTTGAAAAGGTCAATAGCAATGAACATATACATATCAATGTTACACCTGTATGCATACATTCCAATTCACACACACGCGTGTAATCCACACATTACGAGATACTCATCCCACGGTTCTTAAAAGTTCACGCACACGTGTAATCCGCACATTATAAGTGTCACGCCCCAAATATGTTTTTTTTTCCACGGTTCCTCCCTTAAAAATGTTAGCTACAATTAATTCTTGAGTTCATGGGAACAATTATATACTAGAGAGATTCCCAATGCATATCCCATGTGGGATTATTCACTTAACTTGGGGTGTTACAATAAGCATCTCATCACATGATTCTTAAAAGTTACACACGTGTAATCCACAACTTATGACCCCCTCATCCCATGATTCTTACAAGTTCACACACATACAAAGAAAATACACATGTTAAAACCCATCACTGTATGGTTCTAAAAAAGTCCCCACCCCAACCACCCCCCCCCCCCCCCCCCCCAAACCCAAAAAATAAATTCAATAAAAAATTTCCAACTAACCCACTCACACGCAATGTTTGAGAAGGCGAAAGTGAGGCGACATATTGGACCCTTATAAGGCAAGGCGTAAGCCTCAGGGAGTGAGGCGCATGCCTCATTAATTGTTTATATTAGTATTTTCTAAATTTTATATTTATTATAAAATTATGTGAAATGGTTTAATATCTTATAGATAAGATCAGGGCAAACATTAATCAAGAATGAAGTAGGCTTAGCATACAAATAAAAACAACTATGAAATAAGTTAAATGAAGAAGAGCCAAAGACCAATTCTCCTATTATAGCCACATGGTCTTTGCTCAAGTCAAGACCACATGACTAACAAGTTCATATAAAAACACAAAGAGGAAGATATTACAGAAGAGATGAAGGAAGCGACTTTTAAGAACAAATGCAATACTTAGTTCAGCTACAAACAAAAATGACACAAAAATAGAAATCAACCGTAAATTCAAAATCATTGTAATATAAGTTGAATAGAACAGAAAGTAGAGGTTGAAGTATTCACCTAAAAATACAAGGTAGATGATCACTTGCGACAACCAAAGAAAACATAATTACTTGCAAAGCCAAATGTTGTCGATGTGAAGCGGTGATGATGTTAGTCTCTCTAATGGGTAGAGGGAGGAAAAGGTGTGGGGTATGTTGTTTTTCATATTTAATAAAATTCTTTTTTCTTTCTGTACCCTTTTTCCCATAAAGCGTGTGCTTAGCATAGAACCACTTCATGGCGCGTGAAGCGCATGCCCTTGGGACAAATGACATTTCTTTTGTTCCTCGAGACAATTAGCTTTGAAAATGCCTCAAGGCGAGACAAAAAAATCCTTTTCAAACATTGCCCACACCACACAAATACATATATCATAAGCCTGCCATCGAGCAGTCATTAAAAGTTAAAGTTAAATAGGATTTAACCATGAAACTAGGATCAAGTCAAGACTATTATTCTCTCTTCTAGCATGCACACGCACACAACCCCACCCTCCAAGCCACCCAAAAAAAGGGGAAAAGAAAAGGAAAAAAACCTCGCACCCATACACACAATTCATACATTACAAACCTGTCATCTAATGGTACATAAGTCAAATAAAATCATGAAACAAGGATTAACAGGATTGTTGTTCCCAACCTTATTGGGTATTTTAGCAAAAACCCTCCAACATCATTTATCCACCAAACTTACACTACTTATCTCTAATGAATAGAACTCCCACTTTGACATCAGTAAAACTGCATAATCTCTTTCGGTAGATCCGCAGAATCTCTTTCGGTAGATCCATCCATTTCCGAAAAGCTTCCAGCCTATACACCGTGAAAACTTCAAACTGAACTGTCTCCGTGTCACACGCACATCAAACATGCATTGGATATCAACTTTTTTGACACTCCTCATTAGTGTGTCCTCCGTATTATAATATTTTTTTAAAGTTCAGGACTTCTTGCACATCACAGGGACATTCCAATGCTTTTAGCACTTCTTTCAAACTCATCACACTACATGATAGGTATTTACACACACACACACACAGAGTTACATATAGATCAAGGGATAAAGAATGGAGACATACCAGTTATTGTACAGATAGATGAAGAGACAAAGGTCTAAACCCTATAGAAAGCTACAGAAATGCACCATATATGTAAAGATTATACCTTATCCTATTACTAGAAATGTGCGCTTGAACTTTGGTATGAGTACACATGTCTGCATGGATGTATTCTCTCACACACAGAGAGACACGCACGCACATATAACGTATGTATGTACATATGTGGGCAGGGAAAGGTCACACACTCAGTGTATAACATTAGAGCATGGTTAAAATCTCGGAATCAGTATCAATATTGGCCAATGATTTTTAGTTTCAATATCGGCAACATCGGCATCAAATATTAGCAAGTATCAGCCATAGCGGCAATACTGACCCTGATATCTGCCAATATAGTAGGCTTAATATCATATCGTGCACCCTAAATCCCAATACGATGTTGTCAATGTATATCGGGGCCGATATTTGAAACCATGCATTAGAGATTAGAGACAACACAAATTCATGCTGGGACATAGAAAAATGATATAGGATCTTTTCATTGTGATCTATGCATCCCAAAACCTATGTCTATGTGGACAAAAAATCAACTGGATAGAAAACTTCTTGCCTGTGAATATACAAACCAAAATAATTGGCTTTTAAGACCTTACAGCCCATTCAATTTTGCAATCCCTAGAAGTATACACTAGAAATTCTAAACAGCCTGATTTGTGCTAATAAGTCATTAGTTTGGATGACGCACTGTGCATATTTTTACATGGGTGTAAACTCTTTCTTATTGCACCCTTATACGTGTGTGGGTCAACATGTCCGTGTGTCATACCTTTTAAGGAATTTGTGTTGTCACATCTATGTTGCGTCGTATGTCCCCTGATTTGCTTACCTTTCTGTCGAACCACTACTTTATTTAATGTAGATGAAGACATCACACCAATCCCCTTCAATATTTCTGATGTGAAATGTATATGGGGCGGAAGCAATAAATAAATTAACTCAAATATACGCTTCACCAACAAGAAAGATTGTTGGTAGGAATTGAATTAAAACAGATAATATTAGATTATGCTATGTTGATCGTGCAAGCGCTTATCAATTTCAATGTTTAAAGAACTAATTAGAAACTTTGTTTATGCAGGAAATCACGTTCTATACGCAATAAAAAAGTCAAGTCACCGCAAGGGAGAAACAGAATCACTCGCTCACTTTTAATGTGGACAGAAGATCAGAATAGATAACAGACTGGATAATGTATATCTAAACTTGTAATTAAAGAGTTGATGTAAAAAGAAAAATATCTGAGATGGTTGTAAATTTGATCTTAGCTTGCTTGTTGATTGTTGATTGATTTTTGAACTCACACCGATAAGAAGAAGTACAGTCGATGAAAATAGTGTCATCGAGGAGTCGAGGCGCTTAAGCAAATGAGGCCGAAGTTGCTGGATGCGTGACGAAGGAGAGAGGAATTTGGCGACTGGGTAATCGACGAGATTTATTTGAGAGGAAGAAATTTGAAGAGCAGATAAAGAGAGGAAATAGAGATAGATAAATCAATTACGGATTGCCACCAATAATTGAGTTTAATATGAATGCAAATCTATACTAATTTTTAATTTTGTTTTCAAAAAAATTTGTTTCCTAAAATTGTCAGGCCAGTCAACCCCCAATTTTACCAGTCCAATTAGCTAGGTCGACGCAACTCAGGTGGGAGGTTTTCAGCACTTGGAGTTCCTTAATTACAGAATCACGTTGAGTACCCTTTCTTGGTTAGACACCAATCGTACAGAATTTCAGGGAAAGACTTACCTTCAAGGGTTCCTAATTTACACTAGATTTTTTGGGGGGGTTTTAAAATTAACTAGATGCAAGAAACTACATTTAAATGCTTTCTAGAAGCAAATCCTACCTAACTGTGCTCTGAAACCAAAATGATGTGAAACGTGTATGAAGCAGAAGCAATAGATAAATTAACTCAAAGATATGCTTCACCAATAAGAAAAATCGTTGATAGGAATTGAATTAAAACAAATAATATTAGATTATGTTATGTTGATCATGCAAGTGCTTATCAATTTCAATGTTTAAAGAACTAATTAGAAACTTTGTTTATGTAGGAAATCAAGTTCTATACGCAATAAAGAAGTCAAGCCATCATAAGGGAGAAACAGAATCACTCACTCACTTTTATTGTGGACAGAAAATCAGAATAGATAACAGACTGGATGATGTATATCTAGACTTGTAATTAAAGAGTTGATATAATAAGAAAAAATACCTGAGATGATTGTAAATTTGATCTTAACTTGCTAGTTGATTGTTGGTTGATTTTTGAACTCACGCCGATGAGAAGAATTACAGTCGACGAAAACAGTGTCGTCAATGAGTCGAGGCGCTTATACAAACGAGGTTGAAGTTGCTGGATGCGTGACGAAGTAGAGAAGGATTTGGCGACGGGGTATTCAACGAAGATTTATTTGAGAGAAAGAAATTTGAAGAGGAGATAGAGAGAGGGAATAGAGATAGATAAATCAATTATGACTTCCCACCAGTAATTGAGTCTAATAGGGCATCCCACCACTAATAAAGAGAGGATTGAAAAATCCGTATTAAACTCAATTGAGAGTAAAAGCTTTTATTGATTGTTCATCGAAAAAAAGTGAATACATGGGGCCTTTATATAGGCTACAAAATTGCATCTCCTACTTGTTTTTGGATTACATAAGTCTAATTCTAAAAGAAATCAAAAGTCTAAAAGAAAGAGAAAATACATAAAACTGAAAGTAGATACTCCCTACTACAAATCATACTACTAAAACAAAAATACAAGAAATAAAAACTAGAACTCCTAATACTACTCGGATTTTATAATTCCTTCTATAACCAAATTACCATAGAATTCTTGGGCCTCCTTCGGTACACTTTTCATGCTTTTGAATTGGGCTTCAACTTCACGATGTCCGCATCATTATAAAGACAAAATATGGTGTGATGTGGTTACGATGGATGTAGGTCAAATCATTCTAGGATGACCATGGCCTACGATAATGATGTTACCATTCATGATCGATCGAACACGTGTCAATTTAAGCACGAGAGTAAGAAGATTAAGCTGACACCCTACCGGCCTATAGCTAAAAAGCTTAAACCAACACACTGAAGAAGTCGAAAGGAGTTAATTTGACCAGTGCAACAGAACTTGATCAAGAGCTCAAAAACGGTGCCCCATTCATGATCCTAACTGCTAGAGAAGTGGTTAAGACGCCAGATAACACTATTCTCCATAAGTCACCCCCGTGATTGAGTAGTTTAGTGATGTTTTCCCCAAAGACCTTCCAAATAAATTACCACCGATGCGTGACATCCAACACGCTATCGATCTAGTACCCGGATCAAGTCTGCCAAACTTATCACATTACCGAATGAACCCAAAAGAGCATGCTGAGCTCAAGAGGCAAGTCGATGAATTGGTAGAAAAAAGTTTCATTAGATAAAACATGAGTCCATGTGCGGTCCCTGCATTATTAACGCGAAGAAAGATGGATCATGGCGTATGTGCGTCGATAGTAGAGCGATTAACAAAATTACAATCAAGTATTGCTTTCCCATTCAGAGGTTAGATGGTATGCTAGATATGATGTCTGATGCCACAATCTTTTCTAAGATAGATCTTAAGAGTGATTATCACTAAATCCGCATTCGTCCGGGAGATGAATGGAAGACCGCTTTCAAGACGAAAGATGGATTATATGAATGGATGGTTATGTCTTTTGGATTGACTAACGCTCCGAGTACATTTATGCGAGTGATGACTCAAGTACTACGGTCCTTTATGGGAAAATTTTCTGTAGTTTACTTTGATGATATTCTCATTTATAGTCTCTCGTGAGCAACATTTAGACCACCTACGACAAGTTTGTACTATGTTGAGAAAGGAAGAATTGTATGCTAATCTGAAGAAGTGTGCCTTTCTTGCAACACAAATTCACTTTCTAGGCTTTGTCATTTCTTAGAAAGGAGTTTCTACTGATCCTGAAAAAGTGAGAGCAATTGAGGAATGGCCCGAACCAAAGACCATCCGTGAGGTAAGAAGTTTCCACAGACTTGCTACCTTCTACCGACGATTTATAAAAGGGTTCAACACTGTTATGACCCCAATTACGAATTGTCTAAAGAAAGGTGAGTTTGTATGGCCTAACGCTGCTGCTAAAGCGTTTATCGAGATTAAGGCAAGAATGATCAGTGCCCCAGTTATGCGTCTCCCTGATTTTTTTAAGATTTTTGAAGTAGCATGTGACACATCCGATATAGGTATAAGAGGAGTCTTAGCTCAAGAAGGGTATCTAGTTGCTTACTTTAGTGAGAAATTGAATGACGCCAAGCAAAAGTACTCTACTTACAATAAGGAGTTCTATCCAGTAATTCAAGCACTTCGTTATTGGCGATATTATTTGCTAGCGCAAGATTTCGTTCTCTTTTCTGACCATGAGGCTTTGAAATACATATATTTCTAAAAGAAGTTGAATGCTAGACATGGTCGTTGGATTGAGTTCTTACAGGACTACACATTCACCCTACGTCACAAAGCGGGAGTTGAAAATAAAACCGCTGACGCTCTCAGCCGTTGAGTGTTCATTTTGACTAAGATGTCAACTGCAGTTAATGATTTCGAGAAATTAAAAACTGAGTATGAGTCATGTCTTAATTTTCACGAGTTATATGCTGAACTAAAAGATGAAACTACACAAGAAGTTGATAGATTTGTTCAGCATGATGGATATTTGTTTTTAGATCGTAATCTATGCATTCTAAAAACTTCTCTTAGAGAATTTCTTGTTTGAGAATTGCATGTCGGTGATCTAACTGGACATTTTGGGAATGAGAAAACTAGAAAAGCTGTCGAGTATAGGTTCTATTGGCCTAGTTTGAAATGCGATGTTGCTAAACTTGTTGGTAGATGTCACATTTGTCAACTAGCTAAACAACAAAAATAAAACACTGGCTTGTATACTCCACTCCCCGTCCCGAATTGTCCTTGGCAAGATATAAGTATGGATTTCGTGTTACGTTTACCAAAAACTTTGAGAAAACACGATTCTATTTTAGTTGTCGTGGACCGTTTCTCCAAAATGGCCCATTTTCTTCCTTATTCTCGAACTGCAGATGCTTCTAAAGTTGTTAAGATATTTTTTTACGGTGTTATCAAATTGCATGATTTGCCTAAGACCATTGTATTTGATAGAGATGTGAAATTTACGAGTTACTTTTGGAAAATAATTTGGTACATGCTAGGTACGAACTGAAATTCTCCACTGCTTTTCATCCCCAGACTGATGGTCAAATTGAAGTTGTCAATAGGAGTCTAGGGAACTTATTACGCACACTAGTCGGTGAACATACGAGAAGTTGGAATTTTAATCTAATCACTGCAGAGTTTGCATATAATACAGCAGTGAATAGGACTACAGGCAAATCACGGCATGATTGTTTATGGTTTTAGACCCAGACAACCTATAGACCTTATCCCTATGTCCGATCATATAAGAGAGCATCAAATTCTGCATCATCATTTGTATCACATGTGCACGACTTACATAAGGAAGTTATGGATAAAGTTGTTTAAAGTAATGCCAACTACAAACTACGAGCGGACGTGAGAAAAAGACTTAAAACATTTAATGTTGGTAATTATGTGATGGTACGAATTCGTCCGGAACAGTTTCCACCAGGAACTGTTAAGAAACTACATGCCCGTAGTGCTGGTCCATTTCAGATCTTAAAGAAACTAAATGACAATGCGTCCTCAAGATTTTAGTATCAGTTTTACATTCAATATTAAAAATCTAGTGGATTACAAGGGTCCTGATTTTAACCCTAACAGCCCATTAGATGATGAGCCATCCCTTAAGCTTATTTCTGAGAGACATTCTCTTCCACCACTTCGAAATATATTATCTAATACAGTAGATCAGATTGATAAAATTGTGAATAATGAAATTATCACAACCAAAGATGATGAGACTCGTAAGTATTTGGTTCGTGAAAAGGAAAATCACCACCAGATGATTCGTGGATAGATCGAAGTGAGTTACAAATGATTGATCGTGACATATTGAAACAGTATAAGAGTTCTGCTTCCTCAAACTCAACAGAGACGAGTTCTTTCCAACTCGGGGAGAATGATGCGGACATCGTGAAGCCAAAACCCAATTCAAAAGCATGAAAAGTGTACCGAAGGAGGCCCAAGAATTCTATGACAATTTAGTTCTAGAAGGAATTCTAAAATCTGAGTAGTATTAGGAGTTCTAGTTTATATTTCTTGTATTTTTATTTTTAGTAGTACGATTTGTAGTAGGATACTACTTTTCTTTTTATGTATTTTCTCTTTCTTTTAAACTTTTGATTTCTTTTAGGATTAAATACAAGTAGGAGATGTAATTTTGTAGCCTATATAAAGGCCCATGTATTCACTTTTTTCCGATGAACAATCAATAAAACCTTTTACTCTCAATTGAGTTTAATATGAATTTTTCAATCCTCTCTATTAGTGGTGGGATGCCCTATTAAACTTAATTATTGGTGGAAAGTCGTAATTGATTTATCTATCTCTATTCCCTCTCTCAGTCTCCTTTTCAAATTTCTTTCTCTCAAATAAATCTCTGTCGAATACCCTGTCGCCAAATCCCTCTCCTTCGTCACGCATCCAACAACTTCGACCTCGTTTGCATAAACGCCTCGACGATACTGTTTTCATCGATTGTACTTCTTCTCATCGACGTGAGTTTAAGAATCAACCAACAATCAACAAGCAAGTTAAGATCAAATTTACAATCATCTCAGGTATTTTTTTCTTGTTATATTAACTCTTTAATTACAAGTCTAGATATACATCATCCAGTCTGTTATCTATTCTAATCTTCTGTCCACAATAAAAATGAGTGAGTGATTCCGTTTCTCCCTTGTGATGGCTTGACTTCTTTATTGCGTATAGAACTTGATTTCTACATAAACAAAGTTTCTAATTAGTTCTTTAAACATTGAAATTGATAAGCACTTGCATGATCAACATAGCATAATCTAATACTATCTGTTTTAATTCAATTCCTACCAACGATCTTTCTTGTTGGTGAAGCGTATCTTTGAATTAATTTATCTATTGCTTTCGCCCCATACATATTTCACATCAATTTCCTTATCCATTTTCATCTCCACAAACTCTATATCCTGATCAAATCCAGATCTGTTCCTTAAAAAAAATTTACTGTAGCAAATTCCACCAAAATTTCCTTTTGAAAATCTCATAAAAATCAAAATCTACACTCTACATCTTCCTTCTCCCAAAAATTAAAAAAGAAAAAGAAAATTTACAGACATTGTTCGTCTTCTCCCCCTCTTCCCCATAAACCCTAACCCTAGGATTCTCATCATCGCCCCTTCTCCCCCCTACACCGCCGCTTTCACACCCTCTGCCAACCTCCTCTGCCATTACCACCATCGACTACGCCACCATGGACACCATCCATCACCATCGATAACAACATCACTATTGAAAGCAACATCACCATCTCCACACACTCTGACATCATCTCCGCCACCAAATCATCATCTCTGCCATCAACCACCCCCGCATTCATCCTCAGCAGCCGTAGACAGCCCCGCCGCAAATCCAACCACAACGCCACCGATCAGAACCCCTTCCACATCGACAGAAGTCCTTCACCGTCGCTCAAATCTCCTCCACCCAGATCTCCTCCTTCCACCGCTTCATAGACGACGCCAGAGCCTCGCCGTCATCGGATCTGACCAGGCCTCGTTGTCATCGCCACGACTTCGACGCCTCCAAGCTGTTGCCACTGCCTCCACGTCGTCGCCACGTGGTCACCGGAGTTCCTCTCTGACGAAGCCGTCGCCCCTGCAGGGTTACGAAACCCTAGAAGTGATCGGGGAAGAGAGCAGTGAGTGGGTGGTTTATATGGGTTGCAATTGGGTTTGATTTTGAACCTGACCCGTTAAGTTATTAACTGGTGGATCTAATTTTGGGTAGAATCCACAAGCCCAACTACAAATTCGACATGATCCGACCAAACTGAGTTAAACCGGCCGACTCAATCAGATTGAACCCGAGCTGACTCAGTCATTCAACTCGGCGGTTCAACTTACTGACCCAGTGAGTCAGCTCAGTTACAACAGCCTGCACAGTCTCAGCTCAGAGACTGTTTCTCGTCCGTTCGGACTCGTTTTCGAGTTTTGTTCTAAGCGTTGGGTTCATGACTGAGCCCCGGAGCCACTAAAGAAAATTGGTAGCACTTGAGTGGCAGATCCGACCTCCATGAGCCCGTTTTTTGTGCTGGTACTGTCCTGCAGCAGAAATCAGTGTTTCAGACCACCTTTTTAGCCCGATTTGAGTCCAATTCGAACTACTGAGATTCTTGGGTAACTTCTGATCTTTATGCATTGAATTTTATTTATAGAGTTTTACTTTTGTGGCAAATACATATATTGATGGTGATGAGGAGGTTGAAAGGGATATGTACGAGCTCTTCCATATTTTCAGAATTTTGATGATCAGGGATGGGTATGAAAAGTGAGAAAACCATCTTGAAGATTTTTTTAGGTATTTCTCCTTGACATCTGGAAGTGCCATTGTGCCCAATTGAAGCTGGCTGGAGAAACTTATTGGTGGTGAGAAGACAATCATATCGACTGTCGAGATTGGCTTGTCTTACAAGAGCTTCTTCGTGCTCGGTATGCTCCACATCTCGAGGAGCCACAATTCACCGGTATGGTTAATGAATGTAAGGAGATCCTTACTGACATGGTGAAAATGCTAAAAAGGAAGGCGGTAGAGATTGTTGAAGATTCACCAAAGCCAGAAGTTGTTACGGAGTTGGTGTCACTGCAAAAAGAGATTTTCTCACAACCCACGGAAGTTGTAGAGTTTCCTATTGAGACCCTTATAGATCTTCCAGCAGATCTACTATGGAGCTAGTACCATCTTTGACAGCTATGAGGGCCTAGTTTTTTCTTGAGATCACCTGATATGTACGACCCATTACAGATCTTTCTACAAGAGGCAAGCTCACAGAAGATTGGTACTTTAATATGTAGGTTAGTTTTCAGTGGAGCTGAGTTGCCTTGCTATGATGTACATATTTTGCTCGAGCTACCATTGATTGTGACCGATCTGTAACGAGAACCAGTTCCACCTCCATCACCTTGGCTTTGATGTGATGCACTAATGCTGCTACCACGATAGCCACCATGGCCGATTGAGATGCTTCATGAGGAGTGTCCTCACTCGACAGGATCAAGTTCTCCAACCCCTGGGAAATGATGAGGACATCACACCAATTTCTAATTGCTTTTATGTCTTAGTCTTTTTTTTAGTTTATTATTTTCTTTTATGGTGTTTCAGTACCATATCGGTTATATCCGAGTAGTGTCTTTCTGTAAAGCTTATAAGAAGGCATCAGACTTTTTTTATTATTAGACAATGATTAAATGAAAACTTTTTCAGTTAAAAATTCTTGAGTGTGCTCTTGAGTTTTGGGTATGAATCTCGTGGCGTAAGTGGTGTGAAGCCCGTAGTGCAAGGGGTGGGAAATCCATTTTCTCAATTTTCTTATTTTCTAACCTTAATTCCTCTTTCTAGTTCTTTCAAAACCCTAGTTCTCAATTTTTAGTTTGAAGGTGATTGTGATCCTCCAGTGTTATATCAAATGTGTTCGAAACTATCCACAAGAAAAGTAGACCACTTTGGCACCTCAAAGAACCAATCGCAATACATTTGCATACCTTTCTGTCGGACCACCACTTTATTTAATGTGTTTGAAACTATCCACAAGAAAAGTAGACCACTACGGCACCTCAAAGAACCAAGCGCATTACATAGGAGTATCCTTCCTATTAAATCATAATTACAATAATAACAGAATTAAATAATCAACTCAAACAATAACAGTTTTCAAAATTTGATCTTGAGAAAACAAAAAATTAATGTAAAATGGTCATACAAAGATCAGAGAATGCTCCAATTGCACGTAAAATAATTAACTAATTGTTAGCAAAAACTTAAGTAGTTAATGTATTTCATGATCATTAGAAAGAATATAATCGAATGTTCTTCAAACCATAGCCTCGTCAAAAGTGATATGGATCCCCAAAAAGTCCTATAGCACCAGCAACAATGGGAAATGAGCTACCATGACTCATTAGAATATTTTCTAAATAACTGATAAATGTATTTACTGCAATGTTTAAAAAAGTAGCATGCCTCGCAAAGACAACCTTACCTGTTTTCACCTGTAGCACATATGCATGTATATGAGCAATGCCTGCAACCACCATGCATGTAAGTGTGATGAAGGAAGACGCTTTCCAACTGATATTCTTTCATTCCTGGTCTTGTTTTTCTCATAACCTTATAAAAGTATGTGAAATCTATCAGAACAAATAAAAAGCACAAACTAGAGATTCAGGTCAATCCATACAAGAGTTGAAGCAAGTAAATAATATCAACAGGCAGTAAGATATGCTATTATAAATATATACAGTAAAGAATGTCATATTACTGCGAAACAAATTTCAATTATGAGCAAGATTTAAGATTTCATGTTTTATCCGCCTTTTCTTTTGTTTTTCATGAAAAGTTTGAGATACAAGATGAAAAACAACTCATTGTTTGCAAACTTTCAGAGAACAATGAAAAAAATTCGGATATCCAAATTATCAGAACTTATTGTCAAGAAGCCCAGATTCTAGTCAAAAATAGATGTAATATGTTTAGTTTAGTTTCTCTTCCTCGGAAGTTATGAGCAATTATCTTTTTTTTTGCTGAATGTAATGCAATCATGGGATAGATAGAACTTTCATGGCTATAAGAGAAAGATATAACCTATTTCATATAACAAGATGCAACAAAGCTCCAAGTGAAAACTATCATGTTGTTCCATTACTAGAAAATGTAGCACTTTTTGTCTGTAATACATGTTAGTCATACATTAATACAATATCATGTCTGCATTTATCACAAATTAAATAGTTTTACTTAGAAACCAATACCTTGGAGTTGAGTTCTTCTATATAGCACGGACTCAGCTACTCCACAAGAACATGACACGCGGATATGTGACAAATTCTTAAAATTACCCATGACACTGGTGTCCGACACGCGTGATACGTTTCGGATACGACACAGCTCCTACCTTGGAGTGTCCATGCTACATATGAGTTTTTTACTTCAGAACTAATTACGCTCCTGCCATTGGGGGATAAAAAGGACATGGTGGTTTAACAAAGAAGATGGCCCAAATCGAGCCCAATGGAGGAGGATTCATGTAGCTAACCCCTAACATTTGGGGTAAGAATTTCCTCCTCGTATTCTTTCATTGCTTATATTCGCTAATTGCACACCTTCCCTCGCTTACAAGGAAAGTATGTTCAAAGTGCAGCATGGGTGATATTATCAAAACATTACCACTTCTATTATCTCATAACTGTATACCATAGTTACAGTCAAATTACATTACCACTTCTATTATCTCATAAAATTGTATACCATAGTTACAGTTACAAAGGGCGAAAGTGGACACTAAAAGGGTAAAACTTTCATTCCTAACTTTAAATCTAATGTGTCCTTCCCCTCTCGGCTGTGTTTGGCAAGTCGAGTTGGGAATTAGGATTTAGTGTCTTGGAAAAAAATTTAGTAAAGAGTTAGGAATTAGCTTTTTTGATTGTTTGGTTCGAGCTAGAATTAGCAAGAGTTAGGAATTGAAATAGAGAGAATGAAAGAGTGAGGCTAATTCCAAGGTTTTGATGGAATTAACAACTCTTGAATTGGGTGGGATTTGAGGTGGTATTGATAGTGGTTCTGATCCAATTCCAAAATCATCACTACTTGCTAACTCTTGCCAATTTTTAGTCGTTTGGCAAGAGTTAGCAAGAATTAGCTCAATTCTTGGGCCAACTCTTGTTGCCAGACAAGGCCTTCTTCAATCTATTCACAATCCTTAATTAAACAAAGAAATCGCAGTTGCCATAGTAGCTGGCAACCATTTCCAACAACTAAATCCTGTCAAACTACCTCCTGGCCATTTTTCACTATGGCAAACCAATGTAGGTTTTTCTTCTTTCTTTTTCTAGGATTGCTTTTCTTATTTTTTCCCCCCTTTTCTCTGTTTTCTCATTTTATGTTTTCCTTTTTCACCTTTCCTCAAAACTTTGTTGTAATTTCCTTTCGTTTCCCTCTTCTTTTCCTCTTTTGCTGATTTCTTTTCTACTTCTTTTTTTCTTTGCAGATAATGAATTTAGCACAACAAATTTCTTTTATACATAGTTAATGTAACTTTCCTTATTTAGAACTATCTTGCCCATGAATACTCCACAATTAGATGTTTATACCTTCAAAGATTCTCATCTAGTCACCTGAAAAGTGAAAGAAACACATGAAAATTAGAGAACAACTGAAATTAAATGTTCAATGATAGACAACAAATAAGGCCATTAGGCAGCTGTCCAGAAGCCTGATTAGGCTCAAGCCCTCGAGCAGCCAGTAGCTGCTAGGCACTTAGCTGGCCATTTAAGCAGTTGGTTCTTCACTCTCTTTTCCACCTTTCAAAACATTGATTTATGCAACGGACGTGTCAAATTATAAAAATGAAATATGCCCTCAAAGAAAGAAAAAACTACCATGTGCATATAATCAACCGGTCCTC
This sequence comes from Agave tequilana, assembly GCA_038442645.1. Classification (NCBI taxonomy): domain Eukaryota; kingdom Viridiplantae; phylum Streptophyta; class Magnoliopsida; order Asparagales; family Asparagaceae; genus Agave; species Agave tequilana. Next base: position 17,483 of record JAVJIF010011742.1, on the reverse strand, counting down.
TGCCCAGTTAAAGCTTCTACTAATTTACTGGTATCAGTATGTGAAAGAGTCTCTTTAAAGAAAAATAAGAGTTGACAATATCTAAGTTTTATGCAAGTGACGTCTGTGGATACCCTACTCTTAATCTTTTTGGTCAAGAATAGATATCTAATCTATACATATATTTGGGCATGTTTTCAAATTCATCGCATTCAACAGGACATTTTTTTAGATCGGAAAAAATTGATGCCTAGAATCAAGAACTTGATAATTGAACTCAAATCTACTCTTGAAATGAAGCATATAGAATAAAACACCTCAACAAGAAGAACACATAAACTTCATTTCATCCAGGACAAAGTCCATATGAAAAAGCTATGATACATTTAATCTTTTAAGGGATTTTCTGTAATATTTCAGACCAGAAAAAATCCGAACAATAGATGACCACTTTACCTTGCTAAAATATGAACATATAAGATATAACATATTGTCTGAAGTGTAGTTACAACCATAGCCTAAATTTTCACGCATGTAATCTTTTGTAAATTCCAAACAACAGGTATACTGTTTTGAGAGTGCACCCATGTGCTTTGATTTAAACAATGATTATGCTACATTCTGACTTTAATGATGTCATCCATGATGTAACAAGGGCAGATAGTACACATGTTTTCTATGTCCAATTGTCAACTTTGGTTAACTTGTCTGGTAGTATCCTAAAGTTACGACCAGTCGGCGGGTTGCTTACTGTATACTGTTTTGTTTGCATGTACACAAACGATAGGTAAGCTAATGTCTTGATGTTGGATGGTCCATATGCTTCCATGATTTCCAGTTGTCCATTCCTTATAGAACAAATGTGGACCAAGTAATCTTTGAAATTATTTCATGAATATCTTGGATGTCAACGAATCAATAGATCTGAAATTGGAAATATAATTGATGAAATTATTATCAACAAGTTTTGAATATCCCAAGACAATTGGTATCTTACCGTCTTAACTTGCCTACTATGAAGTATGGAAGTCCATCTATTTCCCTTCAATCAAATTAAATTTAGAAATATTTTGAATATTTTACCATATCTGATATTGTTGGCGCTAAGAAAACCTTGCCCTTCACGCACATAAAAAGAGCCCTAGTTTCTCCTCTTCAGATTGGAACCACTCAAGAAGCTTGGCGATTCATAATAGTTTTGTTCATCGTCATGGTGTCAACATGTCGTCTCCTCAAATCACCTTTTGGTCATCGCTTGAAGAGGCTACACTATGATGACAAAAATTCTTATGAATAGACAAGATTATTGAGTGGTTCTGACATTTGAAGAGGTGAAACTAGGACTCTATTATGGGAGAGAAGACCAAAGGCTTTCTCAGATGCCAATAAAAGGAAACGATATTAAATATTCAAATATTTCAAATTAGATTTTATTGAGAAGAAAGATAAGGTCAGCAAGTCCCTACTGTCTAGACTTGTGTGGACAAGTTAGACGACAGGATACCTATTGCCTAGTGATAATGAAAACATTTTGATAAGATTTTTAAAAAATATATCTTCGATTTCAAATTTGAACAATTAATTTGTTGATACCTGACTATTATTGAAATAATTTCAAAGATTGGTTGCTTAATCCAAAGTGTTCCAGAAGGAACTGGCAGGACATGGAAAAAGGATACACTATTGTCTCAAACCTTGCCTTGCCAATGTAAAGGATTATACATTGACTTACCTTTGTTACAAAGAGTAAAGGATTAAAGTAAAACGTTCTACATGATAAGAACTTGACGAAATTGAAAACAATAAAGGCAAAATAATTTTAAGAATCACAATGTGTTGAGGCCGGACCAGGCCTAAGGTAGGCCTAGGCCTCAAAATATTTGGGCCTTAAATACGAGACTAACCTCGAATCTGAACCACAATCCAACTGCCCCTGGCCCAGCCCCACCAGGGCCTTGGCGCTGACCCTAGGGCCTTTGAGTTGCCCCAAGGCTGTTTAGAAATTAAATAAAAAATAAAATACTATCTTTTTGTAACTTATTTCTCTCAAACTCTTCTATCTTGACTTAACCAGAAATGTTTTCTAAGATTAGGAGCCCTTGCCTTAAAGTTAAGAAATTTGAAAAGTTATAGGATAATAATAATACTATTAATTAGAGAATGAGTTGATATTGTATTGTGACTCATAAGTAAGCCTAAAATGGGCCTCCTTTAAGGTATGGGGTTGAGGCCGAGGTTCGGCGCCGAGCATAGGGTAGGCCCTAGCCCCGGCCCAATAAAACAGGCATAAAACAAGGTCGCAATACCCCTATCGTATTTTTCTCTAGGCCGGGGCCGAGCTTTTTATGGCCAGGTCACGGACCCCTCAGGCCGGCCCCAACCCATTGTCATCCCTAATTTTAAATAGTTGAATATTCAATTTGTATAATGAATAATTGTACAATACACAAAGATTATCATTTATTTCTAGCACAAAAGGAGCAACAAAAAATTATTAGATAAAAATATTAAGAGACACTAGTGACATTTTTGTAAGTGTTGCTTGTGGCCAGGGACATGCTATCTATTTATTTATTTATTTATTTTGGTTTGGAGCTGATCTTTTATATATTATCATCATGGTGCCTGTTGTATGGTACTTGATATTATCTTAGTGGATGCAGAGGGGATATTTTCCAAAGTAGAAAGGTGGAGAGAAGGTATCAAGAATTAGCATACAAAAATGAAATATATGAAGTGTATCTTTAGAGAAATTGTGAGGAATGAGTGTGTAGTGCAAACTAGTGAGTGGTGGCCAAGAAATACATTAAATTGACCATTTTTGCTACCAGGGATCAATCATTTATGATGATGGTTAGATCCACTGTCACCTAATTCAAACTGCGATCCAATTCATGCAGTCTAATTTGTGGTGCATTCCCGATCCAGATCATCAAAATTGGTGATCTGAGAATAAATGAAGAGCACTACTGACTTAATTGATCCAACAAGTTCTTTGACTCTTTCGATGCCTTTTGCTAGAATTTGTGGTTTTTGACACGTACACTATAGCTTTCAACTTTGAAAGATGAATTATGATTGTTTAATGTAATCAGCATTGTAATCATATGTTAATTAAAATAGTCTAGTTCTATTTTTTTAAAATAAGTATCAAATCAATGTTTGTTGCATAGGTATTCAAAGGTTGAAGTTTCTATTTTTATAATTCTTTAATTTACATGTCTACAAAAAAATTATATATGTCTCTTCTCTGTCAATATGTACACATAATACATGCATAATCATCCAAATGATCTAAGAGAATACTTCCAAATGTAGCATGTCCGAAAATAGCGACCTGATTAAGCCCAATCCCTTCTTATTGCATACCATTCAAAGTAGCATACACCGTACTCGTACCATGAAGCAAAGCATGCCATGAAACTACTAACACTGGTTAGATCAAATTAGATGTGTTCATAACATCAAAGAGGATGGTTAAAGTGGGGAAGCACATTTGGAGTATTATGTGACATCAGGTACCTGTGGAATCGAAGGAAAAAGTTCTAAGACAGGCTGCTTATGGGCCAAAACATTAGGCAAAAATGACAAAACATGTCCACAAAACATGTGGCATAAATGAGAATATGAGATGGATGAGTGCCATTATGGTAAGAGATAAAATAGGAAATAATAGAGGCTGTTCCCACTGAGATGAGGGAGACTAATTGAGATGGTTTGAGCATGTGCAATAGGGATCAATAATTGGGTTGGTTCGGAGAAGTAAAAAGATCATAGCTAATAGAGAAACAAGAATTAGAGTTACGACTAAACAGAAATGGACAAAGACAATTAAGAAAGAAAGATATGATAACTAAGAAGATGACCCCAATAGAGTTAAATGAAAAAAAAAAATCATGTAGCCAACCCAAAAAAAAGTTTGAGGTAAAGGTTTTATTGTTGTTGATGGTGGTGTAGAAGTAGTTGTTGAGGTAGGCTGAGGGCTTGCAGCAGGCTCTCCCTTGTCCTGGGATCCCTTGCTTTTGCCCTTATATCTAATAATTTCAACCATTACAAAAAAATATTAAACCAGTTTAGCAATTGCATTAGAAAAAAGGTATCACTACTCTGATAAGAGACTTCTTTTTACAAAATTAGAAGTTAACGCTCTAAACTTGTACTCCATTAAAGCTTTGATAATCACCTTAAATAGGCAGGATAATCAAGGTAAATTCTAATAAATGAAAAGAACTTTAAAAAATCATAAATTCAAAAGATATATACAACATATAAGGCCAAATATCATACCATATAGCTTATATATCAGGGTAAGATCAGTAAAGAAAAGTGAAAAACTAGGAACCATCAACAACAAGATCACTCTCAACAATTAATGACAATAATCAAACACATTTGGTAGAGAAATATGCTCTCTAAGTTGGACAACCATTTTACTGGTCACTAAAGCAATCAACAAAACAACTTAATAAGATTAACATGGAACCAACACGGAAATTACTCGCTGAAATTATCTGCAGGCCAATAATCAACATTACCTTGACATGAGCTTCTGAGCTTATATCATTAGCATATTGGATGAGGGCAAGCTCCATTTCAGACTTAGTAACGCGACATTCCGTCAAAATCGGATGTAGAGAACTGAGATCAGTGTCAAACTTCTCCATCTCCTAAGGGATAATAAGTAATACATTTTAAAACTTAGTGAAGATTCACATACAATTAGAATTTCATGTAATATGCTAATAAAAGATAAACTATGAAGCATTGACACAAATAGAGGGCACTGGTATGCGATGATGCAAGCACAAGAATATAACTAATTTTGGAAAACTAAGAATGGGTAGGACATGAATAGGACAAATATTATATGTATATGTTTGTGTTTTGTTTGTGTCTTTATACATTAGATACATGTAATATACAATGCATAGATACATATATGAGATAAAAATGTGATATGGTACATGTAAGAATATACAATAACAATTAAATTATACTTGACTGTGTACGTTAATATTCATTATCTGTAGCATAAATTTGTAAAGCTACAACAGTTAAAAGACAAATACCTCAAGTATTATGAAACATTTTTGAGTCATATAAATCAATAACTATCTTAAAAATCCTTATTAAGAAACTTAAAATTTATATAAATGCAATGCATCTTCAAGTAATAGATTTGTAAACTCTTCATTCAAAATTAGATTTTTATTTTTTTTTTTTTGGGGTTCAACTTTGTAGTTTTAGTTACATCTAGAGCATGTCTGCAATACATCTAGGATACACTGCAAAGTTTAACATATGTTAAGAGGAATATCAGACACATTTCAGTCAAGTATGGACATTTTTTTTTGGAGAAAACAAGTATGGACAAATATTGGAGTATCTAAGTATTAAAAAAGTATCCGTCATGGGAATGTCTGCTTCGACAAAGTACCCATGCTACATCGCAGTTAAACAACTAAAGCAAGAGCGAGCAAGAAAGAAACAAGACTCAAATACCCCCAAATTACTATCTTGACATCCATTCCAAATCTCTACTATATTAATTAGAGAGTTTTGAGAAATTTATCCAAAGATAAAAAGTCCAAATTAGCTTTAGAGTAGTAGATAGTAGTCACATATTTCAAAAAGAAAGGAGTAACCTTATGGAGAGCGTATGACAAGACTAAAAAAACTTTAAAAATGAGAGCATGTGTTTTTCGACTTTTGGCTCGGCTTATGTGGCACCTAGGATTTGAAAACATTTTGATGTAAAACAATATGGATCGCGATCACCTTCAAATTTGAAAACTAGGGTTTAAAATTTAAATCGGGAAACGGGGTAGAATTTGGGCTTCACACCTCTTGCACGGGCTTCACACTCAAAACTCGAGCAAATCTCAAGAATTTAACCTGAAAATTTTTGGAAATTTCAATCATTCAAATAATCTCTAAAGAGGGGCCTTTTATAGGCTTTACAAAAGAGTACTTCTGGGATATAAATGATATGGTACTAAACACCCACATAAAAGAAACATAACTAAAGCAAATAAACTAAATAAAAAATAGCTAAAATCAAAGAAATGCAGCATACCATTTTCTGGATCTAGAATAGACTCGATCAAACAGTCGTCTCAGCGGCATGATGCCCTCATTATTTCCCTCGGGGTAGAAAAAACTCGACCATGCTGAGTGTGCAATGGGAAGTTGTTGCTGGCTGTGGTAATACTCCAGTAGATCGGGATCAAGCTGTCAGAAATCCTCTTCAATAATCCAAGAATTCTCTGATTCATGTCTTCCTTTTCACTTAATAAAATAGCATCGTGTTCCTCCATCTCTAGTAGAGTAAAGATAATCTGATCATCCAAAATAAATATATATTTTCTATTGCATAGGGTAATTTAGGAGGAAGTGGGAGAGTGGGGGCTCTCAGAAAAGTCCTGAGTAGGCTCAATCCACGAATGGATCAAAAGGGATATCAAAAGTACCTCTATATGAAACCAAATTCTCAACATTAAAAGTGCAACTAATGCCAAAATCCGGTGGGAGGTCCACCACATAGGCATTTAAATTGATCCTTTTGAGGATTTGAAACGGTCATCCGCTTCGTGCGTGCAATTTCTTCACAGTTCTAAGAGAAAATCGTTCGGATCTCAAGCGGACCATCACATAGTCACCAACATTAAATGTTCTTAATTTGTGGTGTAAACTAGCAGAAGCTTTATATCAGCATTACTTTTCATTATCTTTTCTCTGATATTCTCATATAATGCATGTATATGAGATGCGAATGCAGATGCAGAATCTGATACCCTAGAGTGATGATGAGCATGGGTACTAAATCAATTGGTTGCCTAGATTTAAAACCAGTTACAATCTCAAATGGACTAAAACTTGTAGTCTTATTGACACAGCTATTGTATGCAAATTCGATCACAGGCAAGATTAGACTCCAAGTTTTCAAATTTTCCGAACGAAACACCTAAGGAGATTTCCTAATGTTCTATTAACTACCTCAGTTTGCCCATCAGTTTGTGGATAAAGGCCATCGAAAATTCTGGTTTGGCTCCTATCTTGTTTCATACTGTTTACCAAAAATAGCTAACAAATTTAACATCTTTATCTGACAGCATGGTCTTAGGCAACCCATGCAGTTTGACAACATATTCAAAGAAAATAACAACTACACGGGATGCATATGAGGTTTTGAAACACGAAATGAAGTGAACCATCTTGGAGAATCCGTTAACCACTACTAAAATAAAGTCATGTCTTTTCTGCGTTTTTGGTAATCCTAATATAAAATCTAAGCTCACGTCTTGCCAACGGCAATTGGGTACAGGGAGAGGAGTGTAAGCACCGACAATCTGTTTTTGTTGTTTGGCCAGTTGACAAGTGCGACACTGACCAACGATATTAGCAACATCTCTATACAAGATCGGCCAGTAGAATTTATGCTAACAGCCTCAATCATCTTGTTCTGGCCGAATTGTCCAGCCAGACCTCCAGCATGTATTTCAAAAGAGAAAAAATCCCTAAGGGACGTACATAGAATACACAGCTTACGGAATCTAAATAGATATCTGTATAGCAACAGAAACCCATCCATCTCTCGAGCAGAACCGTCCCGTAAGGTGGCATATATTTCTCCAAACTAGGGACATGACTCATAGTTCTCTTCAATCTCTCGAACCTGTCACTTCTGTGCTTATAGCTACCAAAATTATCACACGTCGGCTGAGCGCATCAGCAACCTTCTTCTCAACTCCCGCTTTGTGCTTGAGGACAAATGTGTAATCCTGAAGGAATTTCACTTACTATGTCTTGCGTTTAATCTCTTTTGAGAGTTGAGGTGTTTCAACGCCTCATGATCTGAATACAATACAAACTCCTGTGGTAGCATATAATGTCTCCAGTAGTGCAAGCCATGCACAATCGTGTAAAAAATTTTATCATATGTGGAGTATCGATGTTGGGCATCATTTAACTTCTCCCTGAAATAGGCAACGGGATGATTCTCTTGACTCAGCAAACCCCCTATCGCAAGCCCTGATGCGGCGTATGTTACTTCAAATACCTACGAAAAATCTAATAGATGCATAGCTTCAGTCATCAACCTCTTCACTTTCTTCAACATCTTAGTGGCGTAGGAGTCCACTGAAATCTCTCATTCTTCATGTAGTCAATTATTGGTGTCATAATAGGGCTAAAGTTCTTTATGAGCCGACAATAAAAAGTGACTAACCGTAAAAACTCATGACTTCCCTAATCGTCCAGAGTTGTGGCCACTCATTGATTGCTTCACCTTCTCAGGGTTCGTGAAAACTCCCTCGGAAGATACCACAAATCCTAAGAAAACCATGTCTGTACAGAAAGCACACTTTTTTGGGTTTGCATAGAATTTCTTGGCCTGAAGTGTGCGATGTACTTGCCTCAGATGGTCCATATATTACTCCTGAGTTTGGATGTAAATCAGCATATTATCAAAGTACATCACAAATTTACCAATAAATGCCGAAACAGTTGAGTCATCACTCTCATGAAGGTGCTAATAGCATTAAATAGTCCAAAGGGCATAACCTACCATTCATATAGCCCATTCTTGATCTTAAATGCAGTTTTTCATTCATCCCCTAGCCGAATTCTAATATGGTGGTACCCACTCTTAAAATCAATGTTGGATAATATTGTGGCACCTGAAATCAAATTCCTCAAAACGGGGAATGAAAAAATGATACTTGACATTGATTTTGTTGATTTCACGGCTCTCCACACACATGCGCCATGTGCCATCATTTTTTGACGTCAAAAGTGCGGGAACTGTACATGGGCTCAAACTCTCTTTGATGAATTCTTTGCCAAGTAATTTAGATCAATAGCACGTTGAATGTCTCTCATATGAGGCAACTTACCAGGCAGATCTTTGGGGAGGACGTCGGAAAACTCTTCAAGAATTAATTTAATATGTCCTGAGATCTGCAACTCGGCCTCTGGCTTAGCTTCTCGAGTCACAAGTGCATAGGAGGTTGAACCCTCATTCAAGTTCCTCTCAATCTATCATGGCTGATCAAGTCATTACCATCTTTCCTTTGCCCCTTTCACCCTTTTTTCCAAGAGCTAGTGTCTCCACTCTTCCTTTTCCTTTATTAACCTTTTTTTCCGAAGTTGGTGGTTTAGGTTGACTCGGCATTAGCTTCACCTTCTTGCCGTTATGGACGAAGGAGCAGTGATTAGCTCGTCCATATATGGTCACATCTAAGTCAAACAACCACGGCGTTCTAAAATGATATGATCAACATTCATAGGTAGTATGTCACACCACACGTTATCTGTATAAGTGGCAAACTAAATGAGAATCTGACATCTCTCCTAAACATCTATAGATGTAGCGTCGATCTATGTGACCTTGTAGGGATTTGGATACTTCATTGGTTTTATCCCTAATGTGGTGGTTAATTTGACGCAACGACATTGATGCAACTCCCACTACACTATCATTTCGCAGCTCTTGTTCTCGATCTTTGTGCATGTTTGGAATATGACAGTTCTTCTCCAGTTATTGACCTCCTCGGGCTACGCTAGAGTGCACCTAACTACTCCTAATTGGACTCTATCTTCACTAGGAATTAGGTTCGTAATTGCAAAAGTTCTAATGCAGCCACTGAATCACATTCTTCGGCAGAGGCATCTGAGTCATCATCTTGTTGGTGCATAGTCACTTTTAGACTATTCTCTTCTTCTACTTCTTCAATGGAAATTTTCACTAACAGAGTTTTGATTTGACTCGGACACTGGCTTGCAAAGTGTCCATACACTTGACATCTGTAGCATTGGGTACGTGGGATGATCTTGTCATTTTCTTTTCAAAGGTTATTAGTTTAGCACTAGAAGAGCTTGCTAGTTTGACGTTGAATAACTGAAGGCAGGTTTGCTCGGGGTAGAAAAGGATCAACTAAAGCTAGGTTTACTAGCAGTTATGATCTTAGAGCTATCCCTAGAATCAGTTCGTTAAAAGTAAAAATACATCTAGAGGGGGGGTGAATAGGTATATGAAAAATCTAATGACAAATGATGCGGAATTAAAAAACTAATTGCAACACACTTAGTGTAACTAAAGAGTGTAGCTGAATTCCGGTGAAGGGCTCTGGACTAACTCCTCTAGATTCCTTTAAATAAGAGTTGAGGTGTTATATGGAGCTCTCTTGGTTCAACACAAGTATGGGCACACACAAACATACCAAGCAAATATGAGATATGAGCAATATGAATCAATGCAAGATATAAGAGAGAGAGAGAGAGTTTAGAGATAGTAGATCAATCGCAAACACAAAGATATGTTTCGAGGTTCGAGCCGTTGCTCGTCCCCGCCTTCACACAGAAGGATTTCCACTAATGCGTCCACAGGACTTCCCACACAGGGAACCTCCACCGAGGATTTGGGTAATACAAACTTGGACTACACAACTCCTCTCTCAAACAACAACCTCTACACAAGAGGCAAGGCACTAAGCCACACAAGATCAACCTCTCAATAGAGGGATAGGCACAAAGCCAACAATAACAATCACCTCTACACTTAGAGGGATACCAACCAATCCAAACTCCTCCACAATCACCTCTACACAAGAGGGATAACACAAAGCAAAGAGGATTATAACACTTGGTGGTCTCAACAAACCACAAACCAATTTTCTCACCAAAAATAAGATCCTAATAGATAGGATAGATAGATAGCTCAAGTGTGAGAAAATAAAGTGTTTGGAAAAATAAATACAAAAAATACTTGGGAAAAACTCTAGAATGAAATAGAAATGAAGATCAAAATAATTTCCAAAGACTCTTTTTCTTTGAATTTTTAACACTTTAAAACAAATAAAGATAAAATCTTTTGACACAAAAACTCTTTTAAAAACTGCTGTTAAACACTTGTAAAGATGGAAAAAAATTACTCTCTAAAAACTTGTATGAAACAACTCAAGAGAAGGCATATATATAACCTCCAAAAATTCTGCCCGTTGGCAACAGGAAAGGGCAAAAATGCCCTTCTGGTCGACCGCCCGGTCGCCCGGCGCAATAGTCATATTTATGACCGTTGTGCCTCCGGTCGACCGTCCGGTCGACCGGACAAAGCCATCGGTCGACCGCACGGTCGACCGGCCAGCACCCAAGAGTGGTGTGCTCTCAGTCGGTCGACTGCGCGGTCGACCGGCCTTCATGGCTGGCCATGTGCACGTCCCTTGTGCACATCAGTCGACTGGAACTGGTCCGGTCGACCGGCTCGGTCGACCGCCAGCTGATCTGGCTGGAGATTAATGGTATTGAAAACTTATCTTTTTAATTTCAATTAAATCGCATAAAACCATATAAATTCTACAAAAATAAGTTCTTATAAGATCTTTGAATACCAAACATGTGTGACCAAAAATCAACACATATTACAAACTATTTAAACCATTTTTGTGATATTGAAATTTGACTTAAACACAAAATCTGTATTTTCTAAAACTTGGATTTTTGAAATGAAAAACCGTTTTCGCCAAAACTCAAATGGATACAAAAACATGATATTAAAACAACCTTGAAGCATATTGTCTATGGATAGAATACAATATACATACAAGGTATATATATCTATGTTTTTGATATGAAAACCAAAACCGATTAAACCAAAAACCAAAACCAATAAACTTTAAAGTTATGTGTGTGAACTTGAGCATATCAATACTATCTACCTTTACACAAGATCTAAACACAAACTAAAACACAAATCGGAGTCTTCTTGTAGAACTCCTTCTCCAAGTCGACTCGATCCAAACACGATCCAACGAGCTTGACTCCAACCGAGTGCTAGATGCGATCTTGACGCGTGAGCTCTTGAATCACCATGTGTTAGCTCCAAAACTCCTTTGTTGAAGCTAAACAGCTACTAATATCTTGGTCAATTACTGAAACTATTTAAACACAAGATTATTAGTAAACTATAACTACAAGAGTTAATCATCATCAAAACTAGAGTGATGGGCCTCTGGGCCAACAAAAGGTAGGATCCTCTAGACTCGTGTAAATCGGTGACTAGTTGATATGTCTGCTCTAAGTCGTGATACCTCGAGTGGTGAGCTCTCAGCGGTAATCCCTAAGACCTGACCTAAATCTAGATAGAGTTTGTTCGATAGATTCAAAATCAATTGCACCACACCGGTTCAAATATTCATCAAACTTAGTGATGTAATCGGTGGCCGGTTTGTTTTCTTGAGTCAACCTATTCCACTTGTCTAGTAACTGCTGACTGAATGACGGTGAAACTTATTTCAACTTAAGCTTCTCTTTGATACCCTCCCAAATCTCCACTAAATCATCCCTTCTATATCTCATCATCCTTTCAAGGTTCTCCCAATATTGTCCCGCTTGTCCAGTCAGCTTCATCACGGCAAATCGAATTTTTCTAGACTTAGATATGTCACGCCAATGAAAATAGCAGTCTATAACTAGTTGCCAGTCTATATAAGCCTGACGGTCTAAGCATACATCGAAGGAAGGAGCATCGAATTTTACGCTTTTAATATACTGGGCATCTGGTCCTATGTATTGTAGGTGGAGCTTGCACACGCCTAGGTAACCTACTGTTATTTCGAGACTTGTTCTCCTCTGTGGTTCTCCTTCGATTGGTTTCTAACCTTTCAAGTCATGTGGCTAAATCTCTACAATTAGCATCAGTCTAGTCTCTAGACTCTTACAGTCGTCGGTCCATCTGGTCCATCCTAGCAATGAGTGTGTTAAGTGTAGCCTTAAGGCTATGATCCACTGAGGCAGAGGTTTCACCTAAGAAAAAGTTCTACCATTTCTAGTTAGCATGCGAGTTCCTAATTAATCCTAAATGCAAACTACCCTAAGGTGAGATGTATGCTATGCAGGTTAATGACACATAATACCAACTTTAAATTTTGTTGATCAACACGTGATTAAAAAAATGTAATGTTGGGACAGTGATTAAACTACACGTGCTAACACTATAAATAAATCAGTTCAAGTGATCACAAATTCAAATTAACTGAGTTGCACAATTAATATCAATTCAGGTTTTCATTCAAGCTCAGATTCACACAGACTCACTTTTTATTGGGCAGCAGTCAACAGGTTCTATCTTGTGACAGATTGAAGGAGTTAACTGTCTTAATTAAGAGACAGGAATAACTGAATAGAAACTTCAATAATTACCTAGGAGACGACCGAAACTCGAACTTGGATATGTAGGTTGCAGGCGTGTAGTGCTGGTCTCCACAAATCTGTTGCTTCGAAAACGGCCTGATTTGGGCTTGAAACGAGCTCAAAATAGCCTTTGAAAGATCCGAACTGTTGCTGAACTTAGTCTAAACTGAGTCACACTGAGCTTAACTCACTAGTCAGGCTGAGTCAACTCAAATGGCTCAGCTCAACGAACCAGGCCGATTCAATGAGACCAGGTCTGGCGGATCAAGTTCGGGTCGGGTTGGTTAAGTAAGACCCGACCTAAACCCGATAACTTAATCCTTATTGGGTTAATGAAGATGGGTTTCGACCCACTTAACCCGACAACTCGTTGATCCCCTTCTTCTCTCCCGACACCTGCTAGGGTTCGGAGATCTCAAAGATGATGGCGGCGACGAAGGTCCGACGAGGCCAGGGGTAGAGCGGGGAACTCCGGCATCTCAAAGAAGCATCAACAAGGCGCGACAAAGTGGGATCTGATGGTTGCAGGCAGCGATCTTGATCTTTGTGGCGTGAGGGGCGGTGACGAGACCTGTAGGACTTTGGCAAAGGCGGTGACGTGACCAGATGCTATGACGAAGTCGATAGTGGATGTCGACGACTGGACCTTGTAGAGGAAGAGATCGGAGCTCGTCGGCGAGGGAGGAGAGGAAAGGAGCATTGACTTCGTCGGTGTCGTCAGACTGTCGGTGATGTAAAGGGTGTTGTTGGTGAGGTCAGTGGTGGCTGAGTTGACGAGATTCAGGGCGGCGGTGGAGATCAAGGAGTGAAGGACCAAGCAGTTAGGTAGAGGGCGGTGGTGGAGCTTGAGGAGATGGTGGCGGCGAGGGATTTGGCGGTGGCGGTGCGAGGTCGGTGAGGATGTGGCGGCGAGGTGGGTTCTGATGGAGATGATGATGATGATGGATGATGTTGACGATGGATGATCGGGGAGGGAGATGAACAGCAGAGTGTTTTCTTTTTTTTTCTTTTTTTGCTTTTCCTTTTTTTCCTTTTTTTATGAGTAGATATAGGGTTTCAAGAGGAAAAAAATTGAGGGGGATTGAAACCAAAAGCTCTGATACCAAATTGATGTAAAACAATATGGATCGCAATCACCTTCAAATTTGACAACTATGGTTTAAAATTTGAATTGGGAATCGGGATAGAATATTGGACTTCACACCCCTTGCACGGGCTTCACACCCAAAACTCAAGAGCAAATCTCTAGAATTTAAACTGAAAAAATTGAAAATCTCGATCATTCAATAATCTATAAAGATAAGTCTTAGGGCCTTTTTTATAGGTTTTGCAAAAGAGTACTTCTGGGAAATGACCGATATGCTACTAAATGCCCACGTAAAAAGCCCCACTAAAGCAAATAAACTAAAATAAAAAATAGCTAAAACCAAAGAAATACAGTTCGTTGTTTTCTGGATCTAGAATAGACTCGATCAAACAGTCATCTCAGCAGCGTGATGCTCTCATCACATTTGCACAAAACAAACTTGTCAAAGTAACTCTATGTATAAGATCTTCCTAGTCCAAAGGAACTTTGGAGGATTGCGTTGCTAGGTAGCACCGCTGCATCAGTATGATTTAACCAATAATGAAAGTTTCCTTACAAGTTGCAGGTCTTTCACCTTCAAGACTTGAAGAACTTTGATGGGTTGCTTCTTGGTCGAGAGAGCTAACTGCGTGACCAATGAAATAGCTCCGAATACCTGCCAACTGGCTTAGGGTTATGGCAAGTCCTTCTCGTCTTGTCCATAGTTTTCTAGGCCGAACCATGTTTTGGTGGTAAAAAGGCCCAGCTGGCATGATGAATGGGGATATTGACTACTTAGTGAATATATTTCATTAAATATAGTTTAACAACAATAATAATAAAAACATAACTCTGATTCTTCAGTCACAAAGTTGTATCAGAACAAAAGAAGATGAGAAATAGGAGAAAAAATTATGATAATTTGTAT
The DNA here is from genome assembly GCA_038442645.1 of Agave tequilana. Lineage (NCBI taxonomy): Eukaryota > Viridiplantae > Streptophyta > Magnoliopsida > Asparagales > Asparagaceae > Agave > Agave tequilana. The sequence continues at coordinate 2,322 of JAVJIF010011742.1, read as the reverse complement.
GTTTGCAAATATTCATTGCATATTTAGATTAAACCTCAGTAAATAGAACTAACAAATACCCGATATAGTATGTTGACAATAAATGTTTCAAAAATCTGAATTAACCTACTACAAAAAAGACAGCAAAACGACAGAGAAATAATTGACATCATGATTTGATACATCATTTCAGACAAAAACAAGCTCAGAGTAAAAGTAATAGAACAAGTAGAAGTCTGCACCTTGAGTACTGCAGGCTTGGAGAAGTTACCACTATCAGTATTCAGCCCGTACAACAAGAAAAGTAAGGGTTTTCCAGGTTCACCATAGCGATCATGCAGAACTTGTACTATTTCATCAACATAGAAAACCATGTCAACCATGTACCTTTCCTGCACGTAAGGAAATAATAAGATTTGGGATTGGCCTAGCAATCCCATCCACCACAACACACCCCACCCCCCCACCCCCACCCCCACTCACCCCCCACCCCAAAAAAAAAACAAAACAAAACAAAAAAAAAAACAAAAGAAAAAGGAAAAAAAAACTAGAATGTGCACATTTCTAATGTTTGAACAAGAATCACCTTGAAGTACGATACTGGCTTTATCTCACCCAACCAAACAGCATAATCAGCAGGCAACCTTGGAGCAAACAGAAATGACTGCCCAGAGCTGACATCCTTTTAAACAACAGACTAACATCAGGATCAAGAACTAATAAATGAAGCAGCCATGACCCACGTAGTGACTTATAAAGAAAATATATGAGAGATAAATTTATACATCATAATGGTAATAACTTAAACTGGAATTTGCAGCAAGAGACACTTAAAGAACATACAATTTCCTGCATGAGAGAGACTTTGACGAAATCATGCTCTTAAATTATGAATTGACTTCATAAAGTTCTCGCAATGCTGAAAAAAACTCGCTTTGCAGCAAGGCGCTCTTTTTTCTTTCTGTAGCACTCTGAAATAGCTAAGAAAAATGTAATTCTGCACTACTTTAAAATAGTGTATGTTATGTAGGCTTTTCTGTAGCATAGGTAGTATGCTACAGTATTTCAATTTTTTTTCTTGTTACTTGACTTAAGTAGGTGACTAGGGCGCTTCTTAACATATCTAAATCAGCGAGCTAGGGCTTTTTCTTTTTCGAGTGATGGAGCCTCATCTTCAGCGGCCAAAGATTGCGATAAAACTCAACAAACCATCAATAAGTCCTAGTCTTTGACTGTGACGCCTAATTTTCCGCTGAGAAACCTTAATTTTGATTGCAAGCTCTTTTTACCATTGATTGACATTGATGAGCCTTAATTGATACTAGAAAAGGTCGATTATAAAGCTCCGATGACCACTTTCCCACTTCCACATTCTTTGCTTAGCAACAGGGCACATGAGTGAATCATAGATGAGCTTTTTGTGTCATATTATTTCTGTTAGATGTTGGATGCATTGTTAGGTTTTGGTTATGTGCGTTAATAGTGGTTTTATAGTTTTTTTTTATATTTATATATGTGATTGAGTTTTAGTGTTTATATATATTAAAAATATATGTGATGGTGGTTTTTAAGTTTTTTTAAATAGTATTTTTGTTTATTATCTTTATTTAGAATTATTTTACATTTTTTAAATGAAACAAAGAAACCATGTAGCTTACCTTTCATGCTACGCTATTTGCGCTTTTAGTGCTAAAAATGGAGTGCTACATTTTACGCTATCGCTATTTCAACATTAGTTCTAAGTCATCATCATCACCACATCACCAAGGCTTCAATATATTGAAAGCCACCAATTTAGTTGTCAAGTTGTAGTCTTCCTTCACTGTCAAGATTCCACCTAACATCAAAATCACGGGATTTGGAACTTTGTGTGATCTTGATTTTTAGGATTTCTAAATATTTTGAACATTTTCATGTATAAACTTATTTAGTCAGAATGCCCTTTAAGCTTACAATATTTGCAAACTCGTGCTTCTAATGATTTCTGATATAATAATCTGATACACTCTTTTAAAAATTTTGTCAAATGCTCAGTTTCACTTTTATTTTTGTGGGGTTTTTTTTGTGTGCTTGTATGTTGTTTGTGTGCATGTGTTTGTTTTTTTTTTTTACTTTTTTTTGGCTGGGGAGGGGGAGGGAGTCTACTCTTTCGTATATAAATCTCGAAGAAATGAATACACCAGATTGTTTAACATTCTCAAAGTAAAACACTAGACACTAGATTCCTTCAAGCAAAAGCACATAACTTATGTATTGACACAAGGGGGTACATCAACCTGAAAATATACCTCTGCTGGCCAGTATAACAAATAAAGCCACTTAGCCACTTAGCTTACAAAATTT
>JAVJIF010011741.1:0-94481 GCA_038442645.1 Agave tequilana | reverse complement strand
AGGTTTTCCCCCTTCTCCCTTAGATGTACACACGATCTGTTTGATCAGTGGAACTACGTTAAATGTGTGTTGGCTTTCTATACTTCAGAATATCTTCCCCCTTCTCTTTTTTCTTCTCATTGCTCGTGACCCCGTGTTGCTTCCGATGCGTCGCCCCACCGATTGGTCGTGGGGGCCATCAATTTCACAACACGCCTTTTTCACGGAGCCCAAAGCCACACATGAGGGAGAGTTAAATTTGCTTGACTTACATTGTTATCCCACCTGCTTAAATCTATGGGTTGAATGGTTAATTACACTAGGGAAGGATTCTTGTCTATGAATATGAAAGGCATAAAGGTATTGAAACAAACTATTTTCACCAGCAAAAACTCTGAGATGATAATAAAATATCTACACAGAAAAAAAAATCATATTTAATATAGAAATTATGCTGAGTCTATACAAATCTAGTCCACATGGGAGTACTTTCATATATTTTCAGGGGTGTCAAGCAATGGAGAAGCCAAACAAGATGAAGAATCTCAATCAGCTTATATAGATTTGAATATCTCTAGGAAAGTTCAAACCCGGTATTCGAACTGATTGCATACAGCAGCTTGTTCCTCAGAGTACTTGGTCGTTTGTATGTTGGCAACTAGAAAAGAAAATAGAATACACGGGGCGTAAGATGGTGAACACGCACGAAGTAATTCTAAAATTCCTCAAAAGAAAGATCATACTATCATAGTAGAAAATTCTGTAAAAAGTGATTGGACAAGATTGTAATTCTGTAATATGTGAATAAAGAAGTTAGTTAAGTTCCCGAAGAGACCACATGATCATTGTGTTTTATAATATGACAGATAAAGGGTTGCAAAATAATTCTGCATTACCTTCAATGTGTTGTAGCACGTGGATGCTGAAGAAGACGGTCCACATCTTGCCCACCTATTGAGGCCCAAAGGGTAGATCACATGCAACCTAGATGCATAATTCCAACATCAGTCATCACAGCATAATCATAATCAAACAAAAATTACAAGAATAGAGTGTAATGTGTGTGTTTATAATATATACAGAGCATATCATAGACATTTTGTTTCATAAGATCTCTTTAATGAACTTTACACGTGTGTGTATGCACACATACACACACAAGAAATAGGGTATGCTCTACAGTATAAAAATCCATGGTGGACATCGAAATGGATGAGCTGAGCCCTTAAATATGATTTAAATGCTTCCAAGTAATTGGGGTTAAAACATGTGGCTTGAACATTGTTTACCCAATGCATTAGAGTTGGGTGGGGATATCCATCCCATTTGAGGGATATCCACCCAAACACTTCAAAAATAGGTGGATACCCCTCATGGGCCAGTTACATCCAATGGATTACGGATATGGCAAATGGTTACTTATCACTATTCCAGTATGTCATCCATGTATTGGATGTGGCATGAATATTCTAAATATTAAAGGACCAAAAAAAACAGGGGTAGCCCTTACAACTACAGTGTATATAGAATGCAAAAGGAAACTGAAAAGGATCGAACCTTATGAATAGTGAAAGAAGGGTGCAAGTGCTTAAATCCAAGTAATGGAGCCGAGAACAACTCGTCACAAACTTAAGTAACATGCACCGTTCACTTGGTTTGAATCCTCTAATAACCTGCAAGTTGTAAAATAAAAATCAGAAACTTATTTTAGACCTCATCTGATGTATGTAGTTCCACAAATATATATATATATATATATATATATATATATATATATATATATATATATATATATATATATATATATATATATATAGGTAGACTTGTATCCTTTCAAAAGGATTTGATCCCGGATCCTTCCCACTCAAATTCAACCCTCCAACATTCGAATACAAGATCCACTCCGTTGAAGTTGATCTATACTATTTCAAGTATCTATAAACCAAAAATCAAGTGTTTTAAATACTTTTTGCCCATCCATCAAGCGACGCAAAATGGACGGCCGAAAGTAGTGAGTTGGTTAGATCTATGTCTTTAGACATACAAATTCTCGATCCGGCCATTTCATTATGATCTAAACATTTAAAAACCCCTATAAACTATTTTTGTTAGATTTCAAATGTTCTACACCGTTAAACTAACCAACTCACTATTTAGGCCATCTGTTTTTCCCTAATTGATGGATGGGCAAAAAAGTATTCAAAACACTTGATTTTTGGTTTATAGATACATGAAATAGTATAGATCAACTTCAACGGAGTGGATCTTGTATTCGAATGTTGGAGGGTTGAATTTGAGTGGGAAGGATCCGGGATCAAATCCTTTTGAAAGGATACAAGTCTATATATATATATATATATATATATATATATATATATATATATATATATATATATATATATATATATAAACACCTAATTTCAAACAACCCCCCCCCCCCCCCCCCCCCAACCAAAAACAAAAAAAAACCACCCACACCACCAAACACACCCACCATTCCACAGAAAAAATAAGAAGAACAATTTATGGACACAAGAAATCGATTCAGAAAAGATCCGTCACTTGTGATATGACCCTAATTTATGCTACAATTTGCCATGGCTCACCAGCAGTTTGGGCCGAATAAGGGATGCGAGTCATCCAGATCCCACAGAAATTCAATGCCCCCCATGATAATCCACTCTCCTTTGGCTCCAGTTTACAATAGATAAATATGGAACAAAAACAAAATAAAAGTGGTGATATACTACTTCAAATAAGAATCCTAGTTTTGCAGTAAAGATCTCTTTTTCTTTTCTTCTTTTTCTTTCTTTGTCTTTCTTTAAGAACACAATACACAAGAATCGCCTCTAAAAACACAAGAATCGCCTTTAAAAACTTCCTCTGTAGACATGGTTGCAAAACACTATCTAGAACACTGTTTTCTCATAGAATTGCATTGAAGTCTCTACACATAAAAATATGTTTACAAAGCAAGACAAGGAAAAAAAATTTGCATTTTTTGAAAAGATCTTTCTAAAACCTATTAAACACATTTCTATTTCTGTTTCTTTTTTTCCAAAGAAATAATTTATATATCATTCTTAAACTATTTAGTTATTATTGTTAATTTGATGTCAATAGTTTTTTTTAATCTTAGGTGTTTTTTGGTCATAGATTCCTTTAGAAATCCCTAAATATCCATCAATTAATCTAAAATGAAAAAAAGAAATGAAAGTGTTCAAAATTCTATAGTATTGCAGAACATCTTTATTAAACACACACAGAGACTTGGCTAATTCTGGAAAGATTTAAGTATGAATCCTTCACATTCAAATTCAATGCTACGTCATTCAAATATAAGATCCATTCTGTTGAAGTTGATCTACATTATCTAAAGTAATTAGAAATAAAAAATCAAGTGTTTTGTAAATTTTTTTGTCCATGCATCTAGGCACAAAATGAACGAGTGAAAGTAGTATATTACTTAAATCTATGACTTTAAACATAAAAATTCTCAATCCGATCATTTGATCATGATCTAAACATTTAAAAACCTCTCACACACCAACTTTTGTTAGATTTCAAATATTCTGCACTGTTAAACTAACTCACTATTTATATAGTTCATTTGGAGCCTACTTGATGAATAAGAAAAATGTATTTAAAACACTTGAATTTTTATTTTTAAGCACTCTTAATAATGTAGATCAACTCCAATAGAGTGGATCTTCAATTTGAATGCCTAATATTGAATTTGAATGAGAAAAATTCATCTCTATATCATTCCCCAAAAAACCCAAGTCTCTCTCTATAGGTCCATACTAACTTAAAATTTCTATTCTGATTTTTTGACCCATTTTGCTAACTATTCCTAATTAGGGTTGACTGAACATGAATTAAAGTTGAGAAAGCTCAATTCAAATTTTAATGTGTAGATGTCGATCGGACATCGACCCTCTAAGATTTAACAAAAAAATATTATAAGAACAAAAAGTTTCTTTTTTGTTATTTTTTTCCTTCTTTATTTTCAATAATATTACAACCTATGTAGCATTGACACTTCTATCATGTCAAACAAGTTGACACACATGTTAATCGCCAACATTTCTTGAACACCCATGGCATGTGTCAAAAATTTCTTTAACGTTTTTCTGAATTATATACCGTACTTTTTTAATTTAGGACATTTGCTGATACTTCTTGGACACGTCTAATATTTCTTACACTCTCCGTTCCCATTACATCTTTTTTATGTTTATTTACTTACAATTGTTCAGTCTAAAAGGTCATCAACATATTGACTTCAATAAAATTATGTTAGATATGTTTCAATAAAAGAGTGATTTGCATTAAGCTATTTTATAGAAAGTTGAAGAGTCAGACTATTCCTTTTGTGAAATCATAAAAATGTATCATAGGTTGTAAACATTTTATGTTATTTTATTATTGAAAAATATGTGTCTAGACTTGTGGATATATGGACATGTTTCTGCATCTAAGAAGCATGGAACACGCATAGAGGACACGGGTACAACTCAGACATGGACATAGTACACAGCGGCATGACAATAAAATATGAATATAGATATCAAAAAGAGTACATAAATATACATGCATAGTCACGTCTTTGCATCCAAAAGTTCATACACAGTTAAATGTGTCTGACTTCTTTATATTGAAAAACATTTAAAACTTATCATAGTTTTATATAGAATTTTTTTCTTTCACTTAAGTATAGTGTTTTATGCATAAGAAAAAGCAAATAAATATCTCAAATATGTAATCTAAACAAAGACATGTAAGGAAAATATATAACATGTGTCCAAGAAGTACCCAACAAGTGTCCTAAATTAAAAAACATGTAGAAGATTGAGGATAAGTAGGAAAAGTCTCTAAGAAGTGTCCAAGAAAGTGTCGATGTCCGACACAGGTGTCAACGTGTCCCACATGAATACAGCTTCAAAATAGAGTGCCCATGCTACATCGTTGTGTATGCATGTGTATATGCAAATTCTTTTTGTTATTTATATGTGTGATGGTGTCAACTCATCATGTCCTAGTGTCCTACTTTGAGGAATTGTCATGTCGTGTGCTCGTGCTTGTCATGTTCGTGTTTAATCTGTGTCCATGCTTCTTAGATTACAATTTAGTTTATTGGGTTATGAATAGATTCATTGATAGTTTGATCTTTTATTTTGCTTCTCAATTTAAAGAATGAAAAACAAATATTGACCTTTCTTATAAAAAAATTTAATATTTAAGTAAACTCTATTAGCTTATGTTGAGAATTCAGCGATGGTATTACATCAAAATGCTTTTGTTCTATTATGCACAAATTTTGGGGTCCCTCATATATGATGCAAGATCCAACCCTGACAATATGATGATAGATAATTTTTTCCATTTGAGATGATATTTTTATATATCACGCATATTGTTATGAGAAAATGTCCATGAATGGAATCACTCATTATGAAACTTCAAGCAACATCATATTAGGGAAAGGCACAAAACTTTGACACTATATGAAATTTTATCTAACAACAACCTTAAGAATTCCTTCTTAATATTATTGCTTTTTCAAATGCATGTAATTAAATGATCAGATAAAACACTAGCTTATAACAAGTCATCATAAGATTATGGTTACTGGTAGGGCTACAAAGATGTTCCCTCAACCCTCTTCACAAGTTTGAACTTTTGGTGTAGTGGTAGGGGCTTTATGATGGAATTAGAGTAACCCAGATTCAAATCCCATTGGAAGCATATTTAGAAAGCCAATTAAAAAAATATTGGTGCACAAAAAGCGCGGGTTTCAGCATATAAAAAGGCACTCGACCTGCAGACATGTTTGAATATAAAAGTATTTTCCCTCAATCCTTCTCACAACTTTGGAGTTTTTTGTGCCGAGGGAAGGACTTTTAATTGTTACAACAAAACTGATGGTCATGTTACATGCAGTAATGTCCTCATACTGTATGTATGTGTGTACATATATATGTATATATATGTACAATATAAATATTAAATCTAGAAATAAGTTTAATCCTCTTTCTACAGGTGCATTAAAAAGTAGTCTCGTGGGTGCTTATGCAGACAACCTAGGCGGTTTGATGGTAGTACTGCTTCGCTTAGCTTGCTTAAGCATCTGCATGTTTTTAGTCTTTTATTCACTTAAATGCACACCATTATCTCTCTTTTGAAGGGTATATTTAAGTTTATTGTGAGTGATATTATCAAACTTTATTCTCGCTCCCGTTTTCTTGTAGCTGTATAGCGTATACTACAATTAGACTTATTTGCAGTAAGCTTTTATTGATACTACATGTGTAATAATTTCAACTCCAACTTAAACCCAAATTGTGGACACTTTTAACTGCTTTTCCCACATCTATTCCCGCATCTATTCCCGAGTCCCAACTTTTAACTTCTTTTTCCCGCATCTATTCCCAAGTCCCAACTTTTAACTTGATAGATGAATTTGTACTAGTGATTAGTGAAACAACGATCATTTCTAGTTCCAACAAATTCCAACGGCTCCAACGGAACTCCTACCGCACTGTTTTTTTTTTTTTTACTAGAGTTTTCTTTTTATTTTCTTTGTTCATTTTTTCATCTTTTCCTTTTTCTGATATTTTTTTGTTATTTCTTTGTTCTCTGTTTCCACTTTTCCTTTTTATTTCCTACATTTTTCTCAGTTTTCTTTCAATTTTGTCTATATGTTGTTTATTGTAATAATCTAATTTCTAATTGTTTTCTCAAATTTTTCCATAATTTTGGTTTGCTTTCAATCTTTACCTATATGATCTACTTTTTCTCAGCTTTTCCATAGTTTGTGTACTTTCTTTCAATTTTCCACCTACCTAAACTGTTTTCTCAGTTTCTTTGTAATATAAACAAATACAAATGACACCACTTGATTAATCATAATCACATAAAGGCCCAATCGTACTCGTATTGTACTAATAGTATTAACTACTCGCACATAAGAAATCCAAGATGTTTACACCTTAAAAAATTTGTCTAAAAGAGAAAGAAACATAGAAACATTTAGACAACAACTAAAATTATATGATTAGTAAACAATAAAAAAGATTTAAGACTCATGTGGCTTATTGAAAGCCTAAACAAGATTTACCTCCTAAGGAAACGACTAGGCATGACCAGCCCTAAATGGCTTATTTGCTTTCTCTTCCCACTCTTTAAAACACTGCTTTACACCACGTGTTTTGTTATGGAATTCACTGAACCCACCACAATTTAATATTCCACCCATATATAAATATAAAAAACCTTCACAGCATGATAACTTGTCATATTCAGTGCCGAGAAATGCATCAACTACTACTTTTGTAGTAATGTAGTTGAAGTCTGAAGGTTGTTATTGGGGATAAGGTTCTAGTCTAGAAAATTTAAAAGTTTAAAGGCTGTTGAATCCTAGGAGTGAAATGTAGTGTTGTTGCCTTAAAATTGGATGTGGTTGCCATTGCTTGGTTTGGAGTGATACAAATGAGGGGTGTAGGCCTGGTTCTACAGATATCGAACATGTATCTTGGATAGAGTCATAAAGAGCATGTGTACGCGCGCGCACATAGCACACGCATGCATGCCACACGAACCCAACCCCCCCCCCCCACCCCACACACACACACACACACACACCAAATCCCCCCCCCCCCCAAAACAATAAAAATAAAAATAAAATAAACAGTTCACACAGACACACAGCATGCACGCACACAGAGAGGGAAGAGTTAGATCCTTTAGGATGAATTTGGAAGCAAGCCCTTCTATTCAAATCTAGATATTGGTTATTCAAATTCCAATTCCATTCTATTTATCTTGATCTACCAAATTTAGAATGCCATGAAAACACAACTTGAATGATTTGAAGTATTTTTTTTCCCTATGCATGAGAAAACCACAAAATGGAAGTGGAAAATTGTTAAGATTTGTGGCCAAGGAGCTCTGAACCCAAGAAAAAAATGGTGTCCAAGGCTTTCAACATATCAATGGTTTGCATGCATAATTTATACAGATCCATACAATCAATCTAAACAATTTGCTACTTTCATCCCACCATTTTGTGGGTCCTTGAGGCATAAGTAAGAGGCTCAAAGAAAGTTATAGAAGGCGGTATCTGCATAAATGGTTCCCAGTGCATACAGCATATACCAATATACGCTGTATATATGCACGCATATGCAGCGGCACCGTTTTATTGTTTTATGAGGAAAAATAACATAAATTTCAGAACAATGCAAAAGAATCAAGAAATTGTAAAACAGATTGTGATATCATATTTGAAAGATAACAGTTGAAAAAAGAAAAAGTATGCCACAAAGTTGTGACAGTGATCTAATGTAGTTTGATATTTTTTGTAGATCTCTACCTCCCAAAAGAGTTTAACTGTGCGGCTCCCTTCAGAATAACCACCTGTATACCTTGTGTTGCTTCTTAAATCATCAACATCAAAGTCATGTTTTCCTCCTGAGAGCAACTGCATGTTGTAAATATACATCAGAACTTCATTCAGGATATAAATTTTGCAAGAACAATTGTAGAACACCAACTGGCAATATTCTCCGCTAACTTCTGTATTGAACATAACACCAAGAATGCAGAGAACAAAGTCATGGATATATGTTGTTGTCGAACCAACAAAAATATAAATCTCTTTGCATTGTTTATATATTTCTTTATAACTTACATTCTTAAGCCATGATTGCGGCCACGGGTCCACAGATATTCAAAAAAATAATCAAGGTGGAAAAAAAAAAAATACTACAACATGAATTTTGGCAGAAACACAATAAAAACATGTAATCAAGGGATTATTAAGTAAACTCGTCGTATATTTCTTTGGACAAGATGTACAAGAACTCATCTAACTATTTGGATCTATCTTCAATAGCTGTGCAAGAAAAACTCTCAGTGTAGAAGTCCTCCAATAAGGGTAACAATAGAAGTCCTCCAATAAGGGTAACAATATATTTGAGCCAAACCCGAGCAGACTAATCGAAATGGGTGTTATATTTTTTTGGACTAGGGTTAAGTACTACTGGCCCCAAACTGAAATTAGACCTAGGATAGCTACACCCGCATGAACTGTTGGATACACTATTTTCCTACAGATGCAACATATGTGACAGATTTTTCAGTTTCAGGCTGCAAGTGCACGAGTGCCTAGGAGATATCACAATGACCAATTGCAATCCCCGCCCTTCTTCAATATTTTGAGGTATCCAAGACAATAGCAACCCAAAAAGAATTTTAATTTTACAGGAACAACATAAGAAAACTTTGCATGTATCAAGGCTTTTACGAGATGATTTTACTAAATGAAGCCAACTTAAATATTTGTAGATTTTTACTCTATATAAGCACTGCCCGCCACCCCCACCCCCTAAAAAAGAAGAAGAAGAAGAAGAAGCAAATCACTATTTTATCAACTATTTAACTTGTAACTATAACATTAATCATTTCTTTAACTATTTTATCAATTATTTAACTTGTAACTATAACATTAATCATTTCTTTAACTATTTAATCAATTATTTGACTTGTAACTTAGATTAAGAATGAAATCACTATTTATCAATTTCTAATAGTAAAATTATGTAATTACGTGGGCCATGGATCGAAATGGGATGTGCTCATGGAAGAAAATTCACTCCCTGACCATTTAGTTCCATAGATAAAACAAGGCCAAAAATAGCCTGGAAATAGAAAACTGATTTAGAGGGCTCAAAAAATTATGAAAAGTTAGGAGAGTGATTCTAGTAATTATCTTCCCATATATAAACCCTTCTACAAAATATTTCTTTTTTAGAAAAACATAAAAATCCATCTCTACTATTTAAATTGTGCCAACTACTTTGTTATACCTCCTTGAAAAAAATACTATCTTATACAAATTTCGTCAACATGTGATCAGCACACAATTAATTATTTCAAATAACATGTGGAATGTTGCAAATCAATTATGACATATGAGATTGATATGTCTGACACAAAACAGCCAATATTGTTAATACTAATGATACCAGATACATTTACTATAAACCATAGATCGATAACTATACGGATCCAGAGATTCTGAGCCATGAGATCAGGTATATAGTTACCGTGCATTTTTAAGCTAAAGGCTTTGAAGTGCATAGGGCTATTAGTATTTTTTTAAAACCACGTGACTATTAAAAGAAAATCAATTCAAACATGGGTATGGAAACATTTTTCCCAAATAAAAAATCTTTCTTTCACAAGATAACTAATACCTATAGAAAATACTAATGTATGTGATACATGTCTCTCAGAAAAACAGAAGATATTTGTTTTCATTGTCGAATGAAATGATTGTCATCAATACATTTGAAATTGTATGAAATGAAACAAAAAATAGAGCTGGATGCATTATTTAAAAAAGAAAATCTTGAACTTGATGGAGACTAGCTTTGATCACTCTCCATCCACAACCTTGATATAGGATTCAGTTGTCACTGACAATATGTTTCAATAACGAAGAAAAAGATCCCATTGTAAACTAGAACACTGCCGGTCTGTTGTTAGTGTGAACTGGGATCCTTTTCATTTCTGATTGCCACTTATTAAGAGTATCCAGCGACTTAAGCAACCAGCAAAGAATAAAGTGTGCCTCCAAATTTCCTTAATCACTGTTTTATCACATTAATGGTGAAGTTCTTAATCAGATTTATCATAGAAAGATCCTCATAGATTACAGGCAATAAAATATCAAACGTAATACCATAGTTGAAATTTTGTTTGCTAGATAAGCATGATTCAGGTATAATTTAACCAGGAATTCTGTCTAGTGTCATTCTCAGTTAGATAAAGATGAATTTTTAGAATGCATATGTACAGAATAGTGTTGAACCAATTGAAGCAGATCCAGCCAGTTATGAATTGGATACAGAATGGGGAGATGAGAATTAGGGTTAGAAGGGGAAGCAGTAACTTTGATACAGCTTAAAAGATAATTACCTGATTAAATTCATTAGCATTAAACAAACTCAGCCAAGATGGTGATATGAGATCAGTCAGACCTCTATAGAATGCATTTGCCAAAGGAAGTAGCTGCAAATTTACATGAAATTGAAGAAATCTGTAGAAAGATGTTAATTGATATAGTCGGTAGATATATCAGAAGTATATGACACACCTGGCGATTTAGCTTGTAATCTGCCATTGCATGGACATATTGTAATTTGTTCTCATTCGTGACAGATACATCTTTGCCACCAGGTTTCAGCTCAATAACAAAATGCTTTCCACATACTTCTTCTGTAACTGTAAAATCTAAAGATAACTCTGCCACATCACCTTCATAGTGCTGTCAAAAAAAAAAAAAAACAGAGGAGGACGATTAATTATTATGTTTAAGGAATATAGCATTGGGAAAGGGTAATTGAACACAGGTTAAGGCAGAATGTTACAATATGAGAGAACCAGTTGGGATTCATGCCGGGGCGATCGACGACAGAGGCTATTCATTTGCTTCGTCAACTTATAGAGCGATTTCGAGAGAGGAAGAGAAATTTGCATATGGTCATTATTGATTTAGAAAAAGCCGATGATAAGGTGCCAAGAGAGGTATTATGGTGGACATTGATGAAAAAGGGAGTCCCCATCAAATATATTGACATAATCAAGGATATGTACGATGGAATAGTAGCAAATGTCAGAACTTGTGGAGGCATAACAAGTGATTTTTCTATCACAATTGGATTGCATCAAGGATCTGCATTGAGTCCATTCTTATTTGCCATAGTGATGGATGAGCTTACTAGAGCTATTCAGGATGATATACCGTGGTGCGTGCTATTTGCTGATGATATTGTCCTAGTTGATGAGACGAGCTGGGGTAAATGCCAAATTGGAGTTATGGAGGCAAACTCTAGAATCTCGAGGTTTTAGATTAAGTAGGGCCAAAACAGAGTATATGGAGTGTAAATTCAGTAAACAGGGAATCCGAGATTATAGTATTGTGAGACTAGATGGAAAAGAAATGCCGATGAGCAGTCATTTTAAGTACCTTGGTTCTACTATCCAAAAGGATGAGGAGATCGATAGTGATGTCAACCATAGGATCCAAGCTGGCTGGTTGAATGGAGGAGCGCAATAAGAGTTTCATGTAATCGTAACATTCCGTTATGGCTGAAGGGAAAGTTTTATCGGACTGCTATTAGGTCAACTTTGTTATATGGCACAAAATGTTGGGTTATAAAGAGATATCATGCCCAGAAGATGAGTGTAGCAGAGATGCGCATGCTTCGTTGGATGTGTGGTAACACGCGAAGAGATAAGGTGAGAAATGAGGGTATTCGTACTAAGATAGATGTAACCTCTATAGATAGAAGAGAAGATGAGAGAAAACCGCCTACGATGGTTTAGTCACGTGCGACGTAGACCTACAGATATACCAGTCTGACGAGTAGAGCATATCAATTTAGGGCAAATTAAAAGAGCGCAGGGGAGACCGAAGAAAACATGGATGGAGGTAATACGACAAGATATAGAGGCTAAAGGTTTTAGTGAATGCATATTGCTCGATAGGAATGAGTGGAGAAAGCTGATCATGTGCCCGATCCGGTGTAATTCTCTTTTGGTTCATGTAGCCTACCCCAAATACTTGAGACAAAAGGCTTAGTTGTTGTTGTAAGGAATATAGCATTCATGAACTGATAAAAGGATCCAATTTAATTTCTAGATCAGTAGGATAGATGCTAGATCACTACAGAAGAATATAATTGTATACAATATTAGCCTACAGATAATCTTCTGATGACCATGTTCATTCAAGTTAGTGGACATTCAGAAAAAAGTTAATACCAATAGTATCTACCTTAACATACATAAGATTCCTGTAGAGTTCAGAATCAAGTGTGGATAGTTCATCAAGAAAGCTATAGCGACCTAATAACTTCTGCACAAACACCAGTGAAAAAGAATAGTCTAGCAAGATTCCTTCATATAGAGCTTTACCAACAACCCTCCCAAGGAATTCAATCATCTGCATTCCATTATCCAACAATCTAGCAGACATATTAGGAATTAAATTGCTTTCCGATGTGGAAGTTTGAGAAAACAGTCCGTATCTGTTGAAACAAGAATATTAAATGGATTAGTAAATACAATTCATTTCAATTTGGATTATACTATGCAGTGAAACTAGAAGCGGGAATTACCGTGGGTCAAATGCAGCCTTTGATAAATCAGTTAAGAACTCTTTAGATAGACCTCCATAGTCCAGACCAGCCTCAGGAAGACCGCATTCACTAATAAAGGAAACGTTGATGAATGACTTCAACCTTGAACCAAGAGAGTTCAATTGTCTATATCCATCTTCAACAATGTGATCCCGATGAACAACAATCTCTATTGATCCAGGACCTGGCCCAGACAATTCACCAGCTACTCTTCGAGAGACTTTATCCAGCTTAACAAATTCCCTAAACATCTGAACTCTGCAAAAATGAGATCCTATCATCTATCAGCAACAGATATTAATGGAACAAATCAAACCTCAACTATTAAAAACATTTTTTCTTAAAGTTCCTATAACTTGTTCCAGCATAAACTAAAGGGTACAACCAAAAAATTTCGAACAACAGTCTACACAAGTATATCTAGGTATTGATTCTTTATGAGATTTTAAAAATGAAATCTAATTAGAAAGAATCCAGAAACAGCTGTCAAACCAGAGAGCTCCCACTCCTTGTTTTTCCCTAGAATCCCTACATACAACTACAAAACAAGTACTGATTTAAGAAAAATAAAATAACTGAGAGACAGCTGAAATGTTAACCAGGCTATTTCTTTTGGTTAAAAAAATGGAAAAATTAATGTTTCTTTCAATACTCAGTAAACTTGATATGCCTGTGAGCATGCATCCGCGTCTGAAGAAAAAAATGAAGATGGATCATCAAAATTGAATCCACTCTGTTACATGATCTACAACAGTTAAATGAAAAAATTAAAGATTCAATGGATTTGCGAGTTTAGTGCTCGCACATCTATAGTATACAAATAAGAGCTGCTTCCAATAACAAGATAAATGCTTGAGCTATATTTATGCGTCTTCCAGACCAACCAAAATCATATAGTACAAAATGTTTTCAAACACAAATAATAAATGTTTGGTGGAAATTTTAAGGCTCTAAAACATGCTTGATACTGGCTTTTGTTACTCAGAAATCAGTAGAACAATTAAAGTATAAAATCATCCAATTCATAGAACTTCCCTCGCCCCCTTCCTCTTCAGCATACTTAGACCTTGCCAAATATGTCGCTCCCTCTTCACCCTCCCAACTCTCTCCTCTCCTCTTGTGCGCATCTATTAGGCTACTATTAAGGTTCGGAAACATGCTTGAAATTGGCTTATATTACTTGGAAGAAACAGTAGAGCAATAAAACCATCCTACTCATAGAACCTCCCTCCCTCTCTGGCAGACTTGGTATAACATTACCAGTAGCTGCTCCCTCCTTCACCCTTCATCCCTCTCTTATACTCTCCCCCATTTTTTCTTTGCGTGTATCACTCTTAAGCTCCTGTTGTTGCAATCCTCTGCAAAACTTCTACGTTGATATATTGGGTACCTACTCAAACGAGTGCATCAAGTCCAATGCATTTTCAATAGCCAAAATCAAATAGTGTGTACCTCTAAGTTATTAAATCCCCTTCACTCTAGCTTATATGCACAAAGATCTATGATTGACATTGAACTTACATTGACAATCTATTTGATTGTGAATAAATTTTAAGCTGCCACTCAGGCTAAACCATTGTGTGATATATTCGCACACTAACTTTGGGACCATCCTAATCCTAAGCTTAGTTTACTGACTTGAATAGCATTTTTTCCAATCTCTTTATCGTTCCATGCTTCATCTCACAAAATTCATCAACTTAAGGAGCCTCACATTGCCCCCATTACATCATGAGCACAGCAAATTCTCTCCCAAAAGAGAATAATATTGAATAACTGGATGATGAAAGTAAGTCTTGTTATTCAGTAGTAGTAAAGACAAAGTTCTCCAAGGTCCATATGATGCAAGCAGCTGCTCCTTAGATTTGTCTCTTGGCTAGAGGAACAAAAATTGTACCACACAACTGAGACACTTATTGCTCTTCTACTGCCTGGGAAACATGAGTGGCATGGCCTCGCGCTGACCATTATCAGTCCATTGATTATCAACTTAAGGATTATCATCTTTTATAGGATTTGGCCCTAATATTTTTACCTTGAATCAAACATTGAATATAAGATTCAAGTCAAGTTACAAGAAATGTAACTCATGTAGTTTACGATAAAATGGCCTCACGGTTTTCGGACGCAACCCCTTACGAAACCAGTAGAAAGGTAATAAATAGTAAATATGATTCGCTTATTAAAGAATTTATAGGAGGATGGAAACCCCTAAAAGTACATCACAAGCCAAAATGAAAAAAACAGATTAAACCAGACATGATGTAGATCAAGAGCAAAATTTAAGGAAGAAACATATACTAAATTATTATTTGAAACTCGTCAGATGGTATTACCTTTCTTCAAATGGATATACATGAGGTACAGTTGTAAGGACAGAGCTCATGCTTGGAAAGTTTAAAGTATCCCTAGACTGGAAATTAGTAAATGCGGCTTCATGAGCTCTAGCAGCTGCAGCAATTGGGATGCGACCAATTCTGGCAGGTCCTAGCCAAAGGGCAGAGGGACAAAACTTGTGCCTGCAGTCCCTTTCGTACAGCAAATGAAGGCATCTCACAGTTACATCCATTATTGGTTTACAGTTTTGTCCCCCATTGTGAATGAAAGTGTTGTATACAAATGTGTTCAGCACTGAAGCAATTCTTTGCTGCTGCTGGAGTGTAAATGGAGCCTATCCCACAGAAGATAATAAGAAGGAAATGGTCAGGAAACCTTGAAATATTTATTGTCAGAAAACAAGTTAGCACCATTTTACCTGTTTCTCGTAGAATTCTATGTCATCTAGTACCAACAGCAAGTGGGCATATGTCGCACAGAACAGATGCAACATGCATGACAAATCCTTTGTAACACCTTGGGCACCTTGCTGCATAGCTTCAATATCCCATAAATCACAAGCATCCTCGTTGATTTGACTAGAATTGGTTGGATCATTGCTTAAATTAGCATTACCCATGTCAAATGATTTTCCAGCAATCTTTTGTAGTACATTTCCCCACCTGCTTCCAGTTTCTTTCACAACTCGAATTTGATTCTTATTGCAAGATGCTTCACTAAAACCCCCAGTATTATCGTCTTTGGAAGGCTTAATGTCACTGGACATATGAGAAGTCCCAGAAAATATAGATTCTTCTAATGTTTCCCATAGTTCCACAAGAAATCCAGGAGTAAAAGAGAGCAAATTTAGAACAGGCAACGACCCAACAGAGGGGTTCAGAAAAGAAAATACCCTAAGCATGTAATAATAAAAGAATATAACATTTAGATGCTCAAAGTTCTCAGAGAATTCCAAGTTTTGATTTGCACCACAAACATCTAACACTTGAACTGGTAGTTTCTTCGTCACCAAGGCCCGAAGCTTCCTCAGATGCCACTGCTGATGCACAGGTTTCAGAAGTTCTATGTACAATGATTTCAGTTTATTGCAGTTAGCTGATTCAATAGATTGAGAAGAAGAATCATCTTTCTCCGAGTATTCCCCATTATCACTTCCCATTAGTCCTCCAGCATCCTCAAGCCAATTTAGAAAGTTCTCTGAAATGCAATTCACGACTTGAATATACAATTTACAATCTAGGCCTGGGACAAATTGACCAGAATCACTATGATCAACGTTATACTCTGTTGCCAAGTTTATAATGTTTGCAAGAGCCCAGCCATGGCAAGGAACTACTTTAATATTAGAGAAAGAAATTTCAGACTGGTCCAATTTCAACATCTCAGTGAAGATTTTATCCTTAGAAATCTGCCAGCACCTGCCATAATTTGATCAATTTGGTGTACTTTCAAATCTTAAAGGGTGAAAGCATGGTAAGAAATGTTGCAGTTTAAAACCATTAAGAAGCACAAAGAACATAACAGGAATGAGAAAGTATCAGTATAGGTTCCCAAAAGAATCAGTGATTTAAACACATAAAGTGACCACCAAGATGTGAACAAACTATAACTAAAAGCTTATTCTAACAATTCAAGAGGATATGCGCAAATTAAGTTCCATATCCAGAAGACCAAAAGGACAAGTCAAGACTATGACGTAGTGTTCACAATAAGTGTGACCAAGAAAATCATATTCTCTAACTCAATATACATAAACCCCACAAAACCAATATTCGAACCGAGAACTACCCAACAGCTGTTTGCAAATTGGAAGCCCACACATTGCTCTCTTTATTTTTTATTGTTTAAAAAAAAAAGAAGCTCGTATTCTTTAAGAGTACATAACAAGAAAGGTTGAATAATGAAAGTACTTAATAATCACAATAAAAATAATGAAAAACAACATTCAACTTTGGTGGGCCTTACCAGTAGAGTATTGAGACATGGCAGCAGTGAAGATTGGTGCTTCAATGCAGGCAAGAGAAGAGGCGGCAACCGTTTAGTTAGATATGGAACTGTCAATATAAAACTCAAGTACTGCCTATAAGCACCTTTCACATCAAACTGGTCAGCACCACTTGCATCTAACTTCTTGAAATGAAAAGGGCGCAAAGCTAAAGTTATTGCACTTGCAGTAATCAAGAAACTATCATCTGCCAAAGCAACACTCTTCTGTTGTGATGGAACATGAAGGCCAAGCTTCATTAAGTATCTCCTGAGACAGATGTAAATAGTACTTTCTGTTGTCATGAACTCTATTAATTTCTTCACAGCAATATCAGCATCTCTAATGTTCTCATGTTTGAAACTCTTCCACCCTTTTGGATCAGTTAAAGTAACAACTATCCGTGTTGCTAGCGCAGTAAGCGGAACAATGTTTTCACAACCAAGACAGGTTTGATAACGCTCAGCAAGAATGAATAAGCATAATGAAACCAGCTTTTTTGCCTGGTAAATCCATATACATTTATCCTCGAGAGTACCTGTAGCCATAGAACAGAAGTTCTCCTCCATCTCTACAAGTGAACAAAAATCAGAGGTTATAGAGAGGGAAATTAAGAAATAACAGGAACCATCACATAATACTGAAAAAATAGTCTTTCCATGGAGAATAATAACCTAAAATAACCTGGATAATGTTATCACATTAGTTTTCAAACTTTTCTAATACAAAAATGACGTATTTCTAAATCTTTCATTTTATAAAGCAAAAGACAGTACTTAACGGTTCACTAACTATTTTTCAGATTTAGCTCGCACCTGTAAACCCTTCTAAAACAATTAGCAAACTTTCTTTCATTTTCAGCCATATTGTCATATCAGCACCAATGTCGGCTGATATTGCAGAGTTAATATCGTGTCGGGTACCTCAAAACCCGATACGATCTTGCTGATATATATCAGATATTCACCGATATTTGAAACCATAGTTTGATTATTCTTACGGATACTATGTACAGTTCATTGATTTTAATGATCCACCATGCATCTTGTCAATAGGCCATATCTTTGTTAGCTCATCAAGAGGGAAAAAGAAGCCTCGAAGGAAATAATTATTTCAGGATTTTAAGCATTTTAAATGATATCATCTCATGGTCAGTAATATGAATTCTCAGTTTGATGGCATGGTGTGTACTTTACCCTAATATGGTTGTAAAATATACGTGTCAAGTATGATGTTGAAATATTGTTGGCAAATCATGTATTTCACAAACATATGTAAGTACTAATTACATAAGTGTTCTTTTCTCATGATTAATAGTATCAATTCTCAGTTTGGAGGGCATGGCGTGTAGTTTGTTACCAATAGTATTGTAACATGTATATGCAAGCATGATGTTGAAAAACTGTGGGATACCCCGCCAACAAGAAAGCAGTCCAAGGTTGTACCCTTTAGGACCTAAGCAACCAATTCTGCAGTAAAAGGAGGCCTATGCCCGTTTAGAAGGGTTCAGGTTACTTGTGCAGCACGGGAATCCTAGGCCCATTTAGAGGGGTTCTGGTTACATAGATGTCATGGGTAGGTACCTAAGCGGGCCAATAACACACTGGTGTAGTAGCCCCTACAATGACAAGTTACTCTTAGAATGAGCATATATATTCATTTTTGGTGCTTCAATTTCATGTTTAAATTTACTGTACACAGTTGCAAATAAAATACAATTTACTTATTACTCTTTAGTTGTTACTTGCTACTTTTTGCTATACTTGCGATCATTTCTTATCTCGTGTTTCTTGTTACCTGACAACTGTTAACAATTCTTATTAATTAACTTCTACATTTGAAAATGGTATACACTTGGAGATTAAATAATTAGATTCCAATATACTTTCCTAATATTAGGTAGTTTTTCTCGCTTTCCTGTAGTTTTTTCCCCTCGACATAAAAAGAAGTGTAATTGAACATACATGAGAAAACAAACCCAGGCAAGCCAGCATCCCTGAACTTGGTAAATGACCTTCCCTGCTTGTCCTCAGACACTATACACAGACACACAACACAATAGTTTTAACTAAAGGTCTATCTGGTTACCGAGAATTGAAATTTTCTGTAGTTTCTCTAATTCCTCTTGTTTGGTTGAGCTTCTGAAATCTATTGAATATCATTCCTGGGTTTTCTTGATGTTATTGTAATTCCTTCAGTGGTCATAACCTTCTCCTAAGAGAAGGTGAGATTACCTCCAAAATTATACAAAAATATAGAAATTTCAGTATGTTGACTAATTAATAGATTTACTATGTAATGGTGAGTACATTATTGGAGACATATTTTGATTTTCAATAATAGATTTATAGACTATCAAAAAATCACTCAATTAATAGAAGTCCTTGTAACATTATTGTCGTCACCCAGAACATTATTGCACTTAAGAAAGTTTTGTGAAAATCAATTCTGGGTCTCCATAAATAAAAGCTATAAATTATTTTTACATATTAAAGTTCCAATACTAGAAATGTAACCACCATTCGATTTGAGTAAATAGGTGGACAGGGCTTTCCGGGCACGGGTGGAAGAGCAAGGATGGCAATTCCAATGCAACCTAAACTTGTCAATGATTTTGCGGGTTTAGGTACTTTGTGAACATTTCCTGGCCACAAGTGGGTCGACATTTCTCATCTGTATACTGCATGGGTTTGGCTCGGATCACAAAGAGCTCACCCGTCTAGTCCCGCACATTGCATGAGTTGGGTCCATATTCGGTTACTCAATCTGTAAGACCCTCTTGGACCCATTCATTTTAAATACTTGAAAATATGTTTTAATCATCATGTCTTCTCAATGAGTTTAGATGCCTACAGCTTCACATGTGAAGCTTTATGGCCGTGACTCAAATCCTGGGATTCTTGACAAATGACAATTTATGAACTTTTTTGTATAGGACTATAGTTATCCCGACTTGATCCAACTCTAATTGGTCTACATGGTGGATCTAGCCCAATACAACGTTAACCGGGTCTACTGGGTTGGTTTCTAGTACCTTGCTTCTAAACCAGATTGATTTCTGGATTCATTATTAAATGGTTCAGGTTCAGGTTGAAAGAAACTATTTGATGATTCAGAATATGGGCTTCAACCTAACCCATTACTTAATACTATTTCATATACATGTTCCAACTCCATGGAACCTGACCCAACCAATTGCTACTCCTAGCAGACAAGCAGGCAGAAAGTGCACCAGAGAAAGGAGTAAAAAAGGAAACAGGTGTACTTCCATGTGTGTGTATAGATACATATAAATATGTGTGTATGCATATGTATATTTATTTTTATAGATATGTAAATGTATATGTGTAAACAATTATTGCAAGTATAAATTTTGCCCAACTGAGATATCAAATTATTTTGATCTTTTCCTTACCAAATATCAAAGCAGACCAAATGGATTCAAAAGTTATAAGTGGCTCCTCAGATATGTACATTGGTAAATAGGACATGCAGTTCTAGCAAAAAATTTGATAACACAGAATACAACATATCTTTTGCATGGAAATAGAAAAGTAAGAGTAAGATCGTCTACCAGCTGAGTTAATGCTTTGCAGAATAAGTTTAAAACATGTCAACATACACTCCACATTTGTGGATTGCAATGTCTGATGCAAAGTTGACGGCTGAGTAGTAAAGAAAAGAAAGGGCCTTATTAGGTTTGTGGAAATCCATCTCCTGTCCTTGTAATTGGGTTGATATGCTAAAGCTTTCCATTCTTCTCGTATCTGCTCCGCAACCTTTTTCATCACATAATACCGCCTCCATACTCGCTGAACGAGAGAAAAAAAAATATAAGAAGAAAAAGGAGTTAGTGCAGAATCCAAGAAAATAACAGTCTAAGCCTCAACAGTCAATTGTTGGGAAAGGATGATCTTTAGTGTAAAAAAAAAAAACAAAAATACAACAAACCATAAGCCACAAAGAAAGGGTGATGCCATAATTGGCTGCGAATGGAACATCATGAAGTGAAGAGACATGGCTGTTCCATGATTCAAAAGTGACAATTTGAAGTATGGCAAAACGAACAAGACTTGAGAAAATAACCAGTGCCTCTGTTGCCAAAATTGTAAAAATAAAGTAACAACTTTAACCAAAGGTTGCACCTTCAAGACCCCTGCGGCCCTGCCCCCACATTTTCTTTTTTACACTGCGGACCCGAGTTTATGAAGCAAAAGAAACATGCCTATTTTACTCACTATCCCTTTATTTATGAATAAAGGCAGAATAATCCCAATTTTTTAGCCCAAAAAAACAAAATAATCCTTGCTTCATCAAAATGCCTAACGAGCCATTCTTTTAGCTAAATAATCCTTTTGTGACGTGGCTCAATTACAGAAAGGAAAATAATATATATAACCACATGACTACTAAGCCCTATAGAAAAATAATTATAATGATCACTAAGCCCTATAGGAAAATAATAATATGACCATTATGAATAAAAATTGGCATTATCATATGGAGAAAAAAATATGTATGTCAATGAAAACTTGATTGTTTCCTTGTGTTTCAAACCATGCCCACAAGGAAAATGCTTCATATTATATTATTCCAAAACATGAGATCAATATTGACCAATACGAGTGATACATTACATGATGCTAGAAAAATCCGAAGTTCCCACTATAGTTTATGTATGAAATGCGAATAAATGAATATTGACCATCTGTTAGTACACAAGAAAAGGTGGCCTCACAAGACAATTTTGAAATGGGAGAATGATCACAGGACACCCCCCCCCCCCCCCCCCCAAAAAAAAAAAAAAAAAAAACAATTTTAAGAATAAATCCTGATCCCTCAACGTAAATTAGGAGTGGCAACAGAAAAAACTTTATAAAGCAAAATGAGGATCGTATATAGAAAAAAAAAATGGATACTTTCGTGTTTTGGTTTAAATGTAAGGAATAATTTTCCATTCTCCCTTTTACTTACACAGTGTAATTCTATCGAACCTGCACCTACATCCACCTAGCAAACCCATAGAATAAAAAAGAGCAATATTGGAGGTTCTGATACATTGAAACTTCGTTCAAACGATGGATTTTTTCGGCACATGCTCTGAACAATAATAACTCAAGTAACACCAAATCTCTTATGTGAAATGGCTTAAATTCGCAAAGACATCGCATTGACGGCAAATGCAACCACAAAAAGGTGCTAAATTTGCTACAAGTTACTCATCAATTTCTATGGAATAGCTAAGATTGCATAGCCTGCGAACCCTTGTCAATTGTGAGATAAAATTAGGGATCTAATCATGACAAATTGAGTGATTCATGCTTAAGTTAAGCATTGTAAATTCAAATGAGATGAGGGATGTGAGAAAGGGAGAACCTGGATGAAGAGGGCGGCAGCGGAGGCGCGCCTGGTGTAGCTGCGGAGCTCTCTCTCATGAGAAACTTTCTGGAGGAGGGCATCCCTCGTAATTTCTTTGGCGCTCGCTCCCCTCAAAGATACCTGCAATAATTTCAATGAATGCAACAACAAATGAAATGGCATCATCGTCATCATCATCGTCTCAAAACAAACAAGAGGAATGGATTAAAGAGAGAAAGAGACCTCCTTTCGAGGTTCGGACATAGGATTCGCGGAGATGAAGCTCGTTTCGACTTGACGCCGGCTAAAAATTTCTACGCGATCACAGTGATCTCGTCTCTCCCTCGCCTTCACCTATCATTTTTTGGGACTTCTCTTTTTTAGTTGGGGCAACTGACCAGGGGCAGTCTTAACGGCGTACAAGACACGCTAAAGAGAGGAGCGGATATTAGCATCTGTCAATTTGATAATGGGACTCATCTGATTAATATATTTCTCAGATTAATAAAAATACTACTTAATTTTTTTAAATTTTTAAAAACACCCCTTCTTTTTTCTTCCCTTTTCAACTTCCTCCTCCTTCCACCGTCCTGAAAAACACCTAGAAGGGGGGTGAATAGGTGTAATTGTTAATCTAACAATCTTTTTCAAACTAAGATGGATGAATGATGCAACGATCTCTCAAAACAAGACTAAGAGCCGAATACCCTGTGAAGGGTTCTGAACTCCTTCCTCCTGATTCCCCTTAAATGGTTAGAGGTGCGCAATGCAACCTTGTTGTATGAGAATTGATCGAATAAAGAATGAATAATATGCAATGATGAAATGCACACAATATATCACAAGGAATGAAAACAAGATCTCAAGCAAGTTAATTTGAAAGCAATAGAGTGCAAGAGAAATTTAAAGCAAAATGGACACAAAGCAATCGCAAACACAAGATGTTTGTTTCGAGGTTCGAGCCACCGCTCTACTCCCCGCCTTCACCTCCGTGAAGGGTTTCCACTATCCACCGAGGACGCTTACAACGGTCTACCAAAGACCCGAGCACCGAGCTCCACCACTTACAATAACCTCTACCGAAGAGGTGTCTCCACAAGAACAAGATGAACACAAGTAACAAAAGTGATCACAACAAGATCACTAAACTTCTTACAAACTCTCACTCTTTTACAACTTCCTTATAGATTAAGTAGGGAATTTTGGCTCTAAGAAGTGTAGTGAGAAAACTCAGTTGTAGAATGATTTTTGCTAGAGAACACAACTGAAAACCAGCTCAAGAAAGAATGGGAAAGTGGAGAGCTTAAAACTTTTCTTCTTTTTTGAAAACTATGAAAACTTAGGGATTTTTCTTGGTGTTTTGCAAGAGACTATTCTCCTCTATTTATAGGGAGAGGAAAGAGTTAAAATCCATTTATTTTAAGCTTATTTGATCTGGAAAAGTTCTCCATAAACTCAGAAAAAGTCTGCCAAAAACAGATTAAGAAGACAGAATTCAGATAGCACAAAAGAGGAAAGAGCCGTTGGCACTTTGCAGGCCTGACGGTCGACCGGTCCGGTCGGCCGTCCGCCCTGCTGGCAGTAGCCGTTGGGCTCGGGTCGACCGTCCTCAAAACAAAAACACAGTTTTCTGAAGGCGGTCGACCGGGCGGTCGACCCAGAAAACCCGAGAGCAAAGCTGCTTACAGTCGGTCGACCCGGCGGTCGGCCGACAGACATGCACAAGCGTGCACGTCCTGGTACATGCGCCGGTCGACCGGTCGGTCGGCCGGTCTTGCCTGAAACAGAAAAACAGCAGCAAGACAGAACTTGAAAATTTTTGTTGTAAAAATATTTTAAAGTAAAGATAACTAAGTATCATGATGGAAAGAGTATACATGATTTAACTATGATATATGTCTTTGTAAAACTTGGAGTCATGTATATTTGTCAAGTCATGAAAAACTTAGAAACAAAAACTTTAACTATGAAAACTTGTATGCATAAATGTGTGTGTGTATCCTAGAGCCACTTTCCAAAACTCAAACTTTAACAAGCTATTTCTTACATTGGTTCTAAAGGACTACAAGTTATTCAAGTGGGCTTCTCCATATGATCTTGCAAGCTTGATACTTGAGCCCGAATTGAGGCGAACTTGAGTCAAAACACCTTCTTATAGTGAAGAAAACTTCTAGTTTTATTAGAACCCTGAAACACACTCAAACAACAAATATTATCAGTACAAATAACTAATATGTTTTGTAATCATCAAAACACACTAAAAACGGGTGATTGTAACCTTGGGCCAACACGTCCCCGTCCCCAGTTATCACCCCCACCCCCCCCTCACCCCCCCCCCCCCCCCTCCATCTCCCTCGCCGTCCCCTAGCCCCGTCTCCCTCCCCATCTCCCCGGCTGCCCACTCCGCCTCCTCCCTGGCGGCGAGGAAGAAGAAGGAGGCGGGAATGGGAGGGGAGAGAAGGCCCGCCCCTCCCCCTCCTCGCACTCAACCCCCTCCCTCCTCCTACCCACCGCTAGATCGGGCGGCGATGAGTGAGGGGGAGATGGGGGGAGGTCGGGGGAGAAGGCGAGGACCATCAGACCGTCGTCGCTCGCCGTGGAAGGAGGAGAAAGAAGGAGAGCGTTTTAGACTTTTACTCAGTGGTTAAATTTGTCCAAAAAATCAATAACATTTCAGTAGTTATTGGTGGGGTCTTTATCAATTTGGTAGGTGTTAATATCCACTCCTACTAATGAGATATCTTGTCAATTTATAAGTTTATCGTGGTTTTATTTTTATTTTCCTTTTTTCGTCTCTCTTTTCCCTTTTAGACTTTTACATTCCCCTGAGAGAATTTTAGAATTTTTCTTAGATACCGATATCTTTGCTCCAGATATAAATTAGTTAAACGATTGATCATTTAGCTAATAAGAATATGACAAATAGATTGAGTTTATGGTTTAGAATCAGTTTTATAACTAGGCTTACAACTTTAACTTTTATATGGCATCAAAGTAAAACTTATATAAAAAGGCTGAGTTCATATCCAAACCTGTCTCATCTACTTGTAACATTAATTAGTGACCAACTGATAACGTCGTGAGTTAATAACATATGAGTCAAGCGAATACTCTTGATCATATTGTCATCCTAAGCTATAACTTGGCCCTCTGGTCAAGTGCTAGCTTTAACCCTCTCATGTCGAGTGCCAATTAAAGTATGGAGGAAAAACTAAAATGAAATATTTTTCATTCCATTTTGAGTGTCCAAACAGCCGTAAGTTTGAGTCGAAGCCAGATGACAAAAGAATGATAGCGTGTATGACAATATGAACAATTTAGTAAGATGGTGCCTGTTGTTGAGTCGGCCCTTAAGGGCCAGCTGTAACAATGAAAAGGCAAGATATGACATGTTCCTTATCAACAATATTGCCCCTCCATATACTCTATATAAAGGAGGCCGCACCCACCAAGAGGTAGGCTCTATCATTTATTATTCTTATCAGTATTTATTTTCGGTATTTACTATTGATACCTCGAACTGACTTAACCGTCGGAGGAGTTTTGGTTGGAACCAAGACATGATCCCCTAACAACTCTGTCTTGCAGGTCATCTCGGATTTCCGAGGTGCTTAACCCCCTTACCTTAAAACTCCAGACTATGGCTTGTAGGTCACACCCCTTATCTCAAAACTCCAGATTCTGTGTTGCAAGTCACCTCGGACTTTCGAGGCGCTTCACCCCCCACCTTATCTCAAACTCCAAAACCATAACATACTTCGGACAAAACCTGTTGGGCCGAGACTCAGTTTCTCATACTTCGTCACAACAATTACAAAATGCTAACCTCTAGTTCATTGACTTGGCAAAATAGTCTGCGGATATTTACGCGCAAGACCTTATTTTTAGAAGAACTTGGTGTTAATAATTTCAATTTTAGAAGGAAAAAAATTAGTAAGTCTTACCAAATGCCTATCGTGACTCCATAACACTAATGTGCCTCGTGACTTCTAAAAACTTATAATACGGTAATACCTTGCACGTGCATTCAATTTGCCAAGCACAGCCTCAGACTTGGACGGAACTTCCCGGGCACGAATCCTTCGTGGCATGATTTGGATTAGTTCCTTCCTCTACTTACAACAAGATAGAAGTTGCACCTCAATGAAAGACAAATTGTCTTTACGTTGGCGTGCAATACTATTGTCACAATTTTATGCCACTATGTTAAATAATGATAGCCCTTTTCGAACTTATATATGAGGATGTTTTGTACATGCTCAGCTCTTTGCTAAACATCCTTCATATGTGAATATTGTGACAAATGCTATCACTAACCATGGACTAAATTCATGACTGGTATGGAAGTTTCGAAACGAGTTACAAGTCAAGCTTTAGTTTCATGTAATGTAAGCTTGACATGCTTGGAGACTTGGAGTAGCCATTGTAAGCAATAGATAAAGCAATGCCTTAGAGGGACCTTTGGAAGATGGCAGAAAAAGTTCTTCAATCTTTGGCTTGCATCCTCTACAAGAATTTCAGCACGGAGGCGAGAAATTAAATAACTGTTCTGCTAGCGACAGATGACTAACGTCAATGAAGTCATGAGGCTGAAGCAAAGATGGCCCGTTATCAGCTACAACTCACTCAAAGAGACATGTCAGGAGTTTTTCTTTTGCAGTGCAAAAGTTGTCACTTCAGCTGGAGAAAAGTCCAGAAACATGGAGTTGAGCATCAAACGCATAAAACTCGAATGCTAATGCACAAACAACTGCAGATATCACAGTCGAGGAACTAGAGCATAGCATATGCCAAGTTCATGAAAACACAGGGAAAACTAAAGCATTCAATTTTCCTTTCCCGACAATGAACAGACTCCAACAGATCAAAATACAGTGTCTGCCACATTACATACTGAACACCACAGAAAAGCTAACACAAGTTTATTGTTTTTTCAGGATTAGTGTTAAGAAAGCACTTTACACAACAATCCAAGATTGACATATTGACAGCAAGAACCCAGAGATACAATTGAAAAATGAAGCATATTATGGCCTTCAGCCCCCAGAGCACCTGGCATATTGACCTTCCAATCATGAAATAAGGCTATCATAGTAAGGTCAACCTGAATGCAACAGGTTGCCACCACTCGAGACATTTCAACTTACTCAACACAGGCATGAAGGACTGTAGACCTTCAACAATGCTAACCCACAAAACCAAGAATCTGTAGCTTGTGCCGCAAGTGTGGCAAAAGACTAAGCACATCTGTTCTCTAGCTTGTCACAATGGATCAATTCCTAGGAAAATAGCTGCTAAAAATATTTCTTGTCCATGCACAATATAAAAATAAAGGTTGATTTGGACATACTATCAGAACCCTGCAGGCTTATAGGTTTCGTTGCTTACTACCGTCATACTCACATAAGGTCATCAGAAAAATTAATAGAAAGATCCCAATAGTGTGGAACTCCAGCATCTGCAAACACTTTCCTAGCAGCAGCTTCACTCCTACACTGGTGAACAAGAAACCTGTTAAAGCTAGGTCTTGCAACGCTACCCTGCCACACCAAAACACAGCTGTTGACTGGCGAATCAGCATTCTCGTCCCCACCATCATCATCGTTCACAGCGGCTGCCCAGTTTATCCTTTTCAGCATCAGCTTCCCATACCTCTTGATGGATTTCTTACCCCCTTCAACAACCACGACACTGATGCCATCTGATATCACAGCGCATCCAGTCAGGTGATTCTCTTGAGCATTCACATCAACCTTGAAGCGTGTTTGAGGGTGGGAGAGGTCTTTAATCTTGTAAACAGACACAAGGGTCTCTAATGTGTTTGGATCCTCGAAGAGTTTTCTCTCTTTCTTCTCGCGACGCTCTGCAGGGGTAAGCTTTCGGGCAATGTTTCTATCAACATGGGCCTGCTCACGCTCAGCAGCAGCACTACGAATTTCCATTTCCAACCTCGTAGGGTCTTGAGTTGCTTCAGATCCGAGAACTCTCATGAGGTTGCTCATCTTCACTTTAGGCTTGGGCGGTTCTAACAGGCCTTGCCTAATCATCTCCTGCCTGTCCCTTTCCTTTGCCAGGCGGCGCTGTGTCCTTAATTTTTTCTGCTCTCTTTTCGTTAGCTTGAGGGGTTGTGGTGGTGGTGGGGCTGGCTCCGCCGAGGGCTCAATTGGACGAGGATGCTCTACATATATTGTGATTTTTTCAAAGTTTATTTTTTCATCAGCATCTTCAGTATACGCACCCAAAGGTAGGAGAGGCTTGTCCCTGTTGGCAATTATATGACATAAGAAGAGGTTTTGGTAACAAATACATCAGAAGCTTTATAATAAATAATTGTGACTTACCACCACTCAATTTCAGGTATCTCATTCTTCTTCTTCTCCTCTTTGAAAACTCTCTCCCCAATGGCAATTAAATTAGGGTTATCATCAGGCTCAGCCTTTGCCTTAGCAAGCTGTGACTGCTTGACCTTCAACTCCTTTGACTGTGCTTCACCAAATTGATTCTGAAATGGACAAAGGTTGTGACATAAGGCAAGACAATTAAGGAGAAAATTCAGTGGAAAAAGAAAAGGACATGAGGAGAAAATTCAGTGAAAAAGAAAAGGAACATGACAGTTTCAATTATGATAGTACCTTAATTTTAATGATCTCTGCCTGTTTAGCCCATTTGCCTTCTTCTACAAATTGAAAAGACATCCTTTTTGCCCTCAATAATTTAGTTTTGTTGATACCCATTCTCCCATCAAAATGAGGGTTTGATTGGATGTCAGCATCAAGGTCTGGTCTCAGTATCTGAAATGCTTCCTTCTTCTGTTTGTTGATATTAACCTGAAATTTTCACACAGTCAGCGAGTGTACTCAAATAACAAAACAGCAGTTGGCAAGAGATAATATACCTTCAAGGTACTAAGATTTGTCAGCTTAGGCATGTTAATGACATTCCCATGCTCATCTATTTCTCTACCCTGAGCATCTAATCGTAATACAGGAGCTTTGGAAGGTCTCTGAGGTGCAGCCATCTCGGATACTGCTGAAGATCCAGGAAACATGTTTATAAGAGGTGCAAACTCTGGATCCTGGCGATATCCCATCTTTGCAGCAAGCTCTTGTGCACGCTTCACTGCTTCAATAGCAGGTTGACTCCCGAGCCCAGGAAGGCTAGTTGTGTCACCCACCGAAAATGCAGTACTAACAGGTAAATTTGTAGAGCTTGATGTTACTTGAACCGGGGTTGTGGAAATTTTTGCTGATGTAGAAGTGACATGCTGACTTCCAACAACTGCTGGAGAAGTTATCTGTCCATCTCTGTAAGTTGCAACCTGTGGGTTGCTTGTGCTAGAAAGTTTATTTAGCTGTGGACCAAACAAAGAACAACATAGGAATTAATTCATTTCAAATATATATATATATATATATATATATATATATATATATATATATATATATATATATATATATATATATATATATATATATAATGAAAACAAAATCAAACCATGCTACTTTCTTAGGCTATGATTACCATAGGAATCTTCTTTAGCTTTCTGATAATTCCTTCTGCATTTGTAAAGCTTTCTTAGCTTTTGCTAAAGCATCGAGAGACAGGCTGCCACTTTTGCCAGCAACTGAAGTTGTAGTCCCATCTGTACTAGATTTTCCAGGAACTTCGTCAGATCTGATAATACTAACTCCCTGATTTCATTGGTGGTAGAAATTGAAGATACCTTAGTAGGAAGGGGATGACCAGAAGCTGCAGAGGTCATGGAGACCTCTGATGCCACAACACGCGGTTCCTGAGCAATAGCCTGGAACATTAACAAAGATAAGTTATGTTAATAACGACAGTGCCAGGTTCAATATGCATTTCCGCAAACAAAATTCAGGAAAGCTATTGAACTGGAAAGACGTAATTTACCAAAATAAACCATAGTAAGCTCACAAGAAGGTATATTAAACAGAACATCAGATGACTAGCTAGATGTAACATCAGCGTCATCATTGTCCTCTGCATCTTTTCCAATTAAAATGGGATTAGGTGTGCAGCATGATATATACAGTGAATGTTTCATTGATTTTTTTTTTTTTTTGGGTGTGTGTGTGTGTGTGTGTTGGTGGGGGGGGGGGGGGGGGGGGGGGGGGGGGGGTGTTGGTGGTTACAACTCGCTAACAACCTGAGATGGCTTTCCACATCCAGGACACTGGGGAAAAGAGGGACTTCCCCAAGTTCCAAAAGGTCAACAGCACATTCAAAAACCTGCCTTGATGGTTACAGTCTAGCAAGGATGACATGGACACAACATGACAAATTCTTAAAATGTAGGATATGGGGACACGTCTGCATGACTCTGTGCGTATATGTTTATGCGTGTATCTATATATAATACATATTAAAACCCCATAGTGATTAGGATGTGTTGTCAAATGTCAAAAGAAAACGAAATAAAAAAGAGAATTCAGTTAAATTCATAGTTTCTAATCAAGTAACTAAATCAAATAAAGAAATCCGAAAATCCAATTCAATACCTAACCAAATGCAAGCCTATAGCGCATTCACATGTTTGCGAGTAAAATAGTGTCCCACTTATATCTAAGGGTCTCTTTTTACCTTTAGTTAAAAGGCCCCAAAGTTGTTCAAAAACAACCTTCAACTTTTTTTTAAGTCGAGACAGATCCAAACCACATCGTTTCTTGGTCATTTCTAAATCCATCATGGTTCCACATGTCCTGCAAGTGTCATACAAGTATTGGAACCTGATATGTGTCAGAAACAAAACATAAGACTCAAAGTATCCATCATAAGTTCTATATATCAATTTAAGTTCAGGCGACCAAGGAGCAACTCTGAAAATTTTCCTCACGGAGGAAGAGTCCAAAAGAAGGGGAAAGATGATAAGACTTGAGATAGGGAATCAACAGACCAAAAGAAGGGGAAGGGAATCACAGTCCAAAAAGAAGGGATCACATTCATTTAAAAGACATGATATATAAACCAAAATGCAAGTTGATGGATACAAGCACCAAGCGCTGAAATGTAAACAGACAAATACCACAACCTGAAGTATGGGGTCCAAAGAAAGGGGATCACATTCATTTAAAAGACTGATATATAAACCAAAATGCAAGTCGATGGATACATGCACCAATCACTGAAATGTAAACAGATGTCAGACAAATACCGCAACCTGAAGTATGGGGTGCAAAACTGTTTATAAGTTAACATGAGCAATTCAAGGACCAAGGAAAATGGTATACTGATATCACTTGGATACAACAAGAGTTATAACTACTGAAAACTGTTGTCTAAATCCTATCCCCCATCTTTTTTCCTGTTTCAAAGACAAATTGTAAGTTCTGATTAAAGATGCAAAAAATGGACTGCGGGGAAGGATTCAATGTCACATTCAAATTGAAGATTGTTATGTTGACGGCAATATGGTCAACCAGGAAACTAAAGAATCAGCGAGTTTCTAAAATAAAAGATCTGGAAAGAGCACTTCAATGGTGAACTGCCAAGTATCTACATAAGCAAAATAGAAATGTGCAAAAGAAAATAATTGACAGACACATCCCATGAGCTTTAACTTTAATGAAGTATTTGGAAAGTATGGGGCAGAGGTAGGCTAGGCTTTGCTAGAGAGCCTACTGTGGTGGAGATTTCCGCCACGAGTGATCAGACGATCAATCCGCACAAGCAAGATTGGAAAGTGGGGGTGTGTGAGAGAGAGAAAAGATAATGCACAACACAAAAAGAGAGACACAACGTGGAAACCCTTAATTGAGGGAAAAAAACACAGGGAGGAAGAAAAGAATCCACTATAATTCACAGGTTACAGGAATTACAGGGGTTGATTTTGTTTGCCAAAGTCTCAGTGATGGGCTTAACTGGACGAAAAGAAGATCCGAAAAGTCCCATTTCTTGTTGGAGTATAAGGTCTACTTATATTGAGTTGCATGCCAGGATGGTATAAGCATGATCTTCGTAACTGAATAATTTGCACATGGTGATTTGATGCAACGACTGTGATCACTGGCGCTAGTTTCTTGGGATTGCATACAGGAAAATTTTTCACTGTCCATAACTGCTCGTGCTGAGGGGTGTTACACGTTATGAACGGAGAGGAGGATTACGCTATGTAACTGATGGCGAAAATTATGGATGATCTGTCGCTGGGGCTCGAATTGAGGGGTTCTGGAGTTTCGGGACAAAGGGAGATCCGAGATGTCCGGGTGACGGAGTTTTCCTAAATGAATATCTTCGAGACAGAGGTCGGACTTCGGGAGGATCTGGAGTGGCGAAAGCTGTTGGATAGATTGAATGATGTGAAAGCCTCGATGGGGGTACTCGGCTGCTTGGATACGTGTCACTATCCTGATGAGGATTAATTTTGATCACTACAGATTCTCTCGCTCTTTCGCATGTCAGAGCCTGCGAAAAGGAAGTCGAAAGAGCGGAGTTATTATGAGATCTTTTAAAGGCTTGACTACTCCTTGATGTCTGTGAGCATCATAAATGCGAATCTTCTGGATGTATTTGGAGATCGCGTGGCTGGCTAATAGCTGGTATGTCAATCAATCAATAAAAACCTTGAAACTTGTGACTGGTGTGATGTGAAACGGTATGTGCGTGACATGTAGAGAACCAGTGATATACTTGAAGTCACTACATTTCACCAAATAAAACGATCTTCGGCAGGAAAGCAATTAAAAACTAATAATGTAGCAAATGAATTTCAATAAGATTGTAAGTGTAGTGTTGCACATTTTTAATCTTAATGAAATTAACAATACCTATATTATGCAGGGTAAGTTCTAAAGTCAATATCAGAGCTAAACAATCACAAGTTGCAAATTCACACATTTCATGATATAGTGGACAACATGAGATAGAGATAATATCTTAAAGATGAATTCCCTGATGTGTAGTTAACTAATTATTAGAATGCGTTGAAATAAACTCACAAACAAAAAACTCGCCGTCGTACTCCAATAAGGATGAAAATAACTCGACGGCGGATGAGAGGTCGTTGTTTGGTGCAGTGAAGTGGTGGTCAATAGACTTGTGGTTGAAAGAGGAGGGACTATAGTTGTTGCCGGATTCTGCTACTATTACCGTTGCTGCCGCTGTATTTTCCTGCTGTTGAACTTGTGCTTGCTGTTGCTGAGATTTGTTGATGCTGCAAGTTGTTGTTGCTGCTGCTTGGCTGACTGACTCGCACAAGGGAAGAAAGGGGAGGAAATCAAATGAAACTTGTGGGAATTGATTTGAGAAGAAGAAGAGGAAGACAGAGAATAGGACAGGAAAGAAACAAAAGAGAGCAGAAGACATAGGGAGAAGCAGGCAAGAGTGCTTTTTTTCACATTTCATTCCTGCACCTTTGAGCACGAAAAGAGGCCTTTAAGGCTACAAGTTCAATTCTAACTGAACTCATTACAAATTCAGTCAGAATTCTAACTGCTCTCACTACAAATTCAGTTTAGAACTGCTCTAACTTCTTCATACAACTACACACTGAAATACAATTGAAATACATCTCTAATACAACCAAATAAAAAGCAAAATATGGTAAGAAATACGCTGAAATATAAATAAAAGTTAAAGCTCAGATGTTCTCATCAATTCTCCCCAAATGGGAGAGAACTCGACCCCGTCGAATCAATTGTAGAGCTACTCTTTTGCTGCTGTAAATTTATTCTTGCATCTCAGTTTACTAGTCAAGCTGCAACATAAATTCATCATCAAAAATGTTATCAATTTCTCTAATGTATAGGCTGAATAACTGGAAGTGGGGAAGTGATGCACTCTCAAAAATTGGCTCAGACTAAGTCTCATCAACCAGTGGGTTGTCTATGGATAAATCAATACGTTGTAAACCACTTAGTCTTCAATATTAAAATAAAACTGATGTCAAATCTATAATATAAGTATTGTAATTTAAATTCTTTTAAGATTTTGAAAAGTCCAGCACTACGGGCATGCAAATCTTTAAAGTTTCCTGGGGAAACCATTTCGGACAAATCTGAATCATCAGAAAATTGTCAACACTAGAAGTTTTAATTCCTTTCTGATGTCAGATCATAACTTATTGTTAGTATTGCTTGTTCAAATATATCATTGATTTTCTATGTGTGAAACTTGCATGTGTGGCAAAATATGATGCAGACTCAGATGTTTTGACGTAAAATGCAGACTCAGAAACTCTATAATGAAGTGCAGTACAGAACTTAACTTAGCGCCTATCATTGCTAAAGAGTCTTCCAAAAGATAGCTAGGGAACTTTGACTCTCTATTGGATATTAAAGTTTTGGACACTTGGTTCGGTGGTCATCAATATACACGACCTCGATCAAAAGGGATTATCAGGCGAATCATCCTGTGTGTGGCAAT
Organism: Agave tequilana; assembly: GCA_038442645.1. NCBI lineage: Eukaryota > Viridiplantae > Streptophyta > Magnoliopsida > Asparagales > Asparagaceae > Agave > Agave tequilana. The sequence goes on along the minus strand of JAVJIF010011741.1, from coordinate 59,231 downwards.
TTACCTATTATTTTAATGACGTCAAGTGAGATCCTAACAGGTAAAGTCTAAAGGAAAGCACATCTAGGTTTAACTATAATGGCAGAAAAGTTTATGATATGTAAAACATTAATTTCTTCCATAATGGTACCTTTCAATTCTTTGGATATAGATTGACCATAGATGGTAAAATCTTTGATCTGTCCTACATCCTTTGTCACTATATAATTTCAAAACTTGTCCTCACAGACATGAGTGTTTATTGGGATAAGGAATTGTGGTTTGTCCTCTAGTGACAACTCATCAACCTGCCTTTCAAATTTAATTTTCTCAGTAGGATTCAACCTAGGGCGTGGCAAGTCGGGAAGGCTGCCCCCTAGTATTAAGTCAACGACGTGTTAGATATCACGTGTCGGTGCTAGTTTGCGCAGGAGGTCTTCAGACAAGACATCATCAAGCTCCGTAGTAACAGGTAAAGTTTAAAGGAAAGCACATCTAGGTTTAACTGTAATGACAGAAAAGTTTATGATATGTAAAACATTAATTTCTTCCATAATAGTACCTTTTAAATCTTTGGATATAGATTGACCATAGATGATAAAATCCTTGATCTGTCCTACATCCTTTGTCACTATATAATTTCAAAACTTGTCCTCATAGACATGGGTGTTTATTGGGATAAGGAATTATGGTTTGCCCTCTAATGACAACTCATCAACCTGCCTTTCACATTCAATTTTCTCAGTAGGATTCAACCTAGGGTGTGGCAAGTCGAGAAGACTAGCCCTAGTATTAAGTCAACGACGTGTTGGATATCACGTGTCGGTGGTAGTTTGCGCAGGAGGTCTTCGACAAGACATCATCAAGCTCCGTAGTTAGAGGGGTGACTTCGAGGAGAGACTAAGTACTGTTTTCAGGAAAGATATCACCGAAATTGTAGTCACTGAGGTGACTTCGAGAGGGATCGAAGTAGTGTCTTTAGAAAAGACATGAATAGACTATGTGGTCACTGGGATCACCTCGAGAGGACTCAAAGTACTGAATTCCTCAATATTACCACCCATGTTCTCTTTGTCAGAGTTGGAATCTTCTGGTTCTTCTGCCTGATAAGTGAACTCTTCAGAGTCACTCTGTGTTTGTTACATACAATTTATCAACGACAACTCTGACTAGGCTTGGTGTCAGTAGTAGAGAAGAAAGGAGCTGACGACCAGAGCTGACGACCAGAGTAGACGACACTAGGGGTTGGCAGTAGAGGAGGAAGGGGCTCTGGATTTGTTACAGGTGGTTTCTTAATTTTAGTTGCTTTGACTGGACTTGGACAGTTGACTGCAACATGCTCGTAACCCTGACATTTGTTACCCTGAATTGTCGGATGATAAAGAGATGGACTTGAATGCTTGATCCAACCTAGTTATGCAACTCAAAATTTCCTCCATCTTTTGGAGGATTTTGGAGTTGGTGTCAATATTCATGGTTTGGAATTCACTAGCCATTTTTTATTTTTTTAACCTAATGCAAGGTGTTTCTGCTAACCTTGCTCTGATACCAAACTGATGTGAAACGGTGTCTGCGTGCCATATAGAGAACCAGTGATATACTTGAAGTCACTATGTTTCTCCAAATAAAACAATCCTTGGCAGGAAAGTAATTAAAACTAATAATGTTGCAAATGGATTTAAATAAGATTGTAAGCGTAGTGTTGCATATTTTTAATCTTAATGAAATTAACAATACCTATATCATGCAGGGTAAGTTCTGAAGTCAATATTAGAGCTAAGCAATCATAAGTTGCAGATTCACACATCTCAAGATATAGTGGACAACATGAGATAGAGATAATATCTTAGAGATGAATTCACTGACATGTAGTTTAACTAATTATTAGATTGCGTTGAATAAACTCACAGACAAAGAACTTGTCGTCGTACTCTAATAAGGATGTAAATAACTCAACGACGGACATGAGAGGAGGTTATTTGGTGCAGTGAGGGGGTGGTCGATGGACTTGTGATTGAAAAAGGAGGGACTGTAGTTGTTGTTGGATTCTGCTGCTGCTGCCGCTATTGTTGCTGGATTCTGCTGCCGCCGCTGTATTTTGCTGCTGCTGCTAAAGTTATTGCTTGCTGCTGCAGCTGAAGTTGCTGCTTGCTGCTGCTGCTGCTGAGATTTGCTGATGTCGTTGCTGCAAGTTGTCGCCGTTGTGCTTGGCTGACTGGCTCGCACAAGGGAAAGAAGAGGGGAGGGAATCAGATGAAACTTGTGGGAATTGATTTAAGTAGAAGAAGAGAGGAAGACAAAGACGAGGAAAGGAAAGAAACAAAAGAGAGCATAAGACAAAGGGAGGAGAAGCAAGCAAAAGAGTGCTTTTTCACATTTCATTCCTTCACCTTTGAGTACAGAGAGAGACCTTTAAGGCTACAAGTTTAGTTCTAATTGAACCCATTACAAACTTAGTTCAGAATTCTAACTGATCTCACTACAAATTCAGTTTAGAACAGCTCTAACTTCTTCATACAACTACACACTGAAATACAACTGAAGTACATCACTAACACAACCAAATAAAAAGCAAAATATGGTAAAAAAATACACTGAAATACAATAATAGTTAAAGCTCAAATGTTCTCATCATGGTCTCTTTGAATCTTGGGCCATGATGACTAAGATCGTGGGGCAGCAATGGTTGATATCCTACCACTTTGGTTGTCCGAGAATCTTGGGACGTGGACCAACTTTTCGGGGATTGAAAATATGAATTAGCGGTGATTTGACTTCTCCTCCATCTATAAATAAAGTAAAACCTTTAAGATGAAAATCAATTATGTTTTCTTCTCCAAGATATTCAAAGTTCTTCCTTCTCTGCTTCGTTGCCATATCTTCCTTTTTCTTCATCAGGTGGAGGAAAGAAGGGGAGAGGATGGAGACAAAGGGAATGGTTGTCGAGCTTTCACCGTTTGGGAGACAGGTTGGAGTAATATGTCAGTCGTTGTGATGAGCCCGTCATAACATGTCAGTTGTTGTGACAGGGTGTCGCTGTCGGGGAAGATAGGGAGGACTGCTCCAACTTGGTTTGTCCGTCTGATCTCTGGCTTGCCCAGCCCAGTTCCGATCCTAAGGCTTGGAGTCTTTCTTTCCTGATAACATGTATGACGTAGGAGTATGGGCTGTCCTGGGCAATTACGAGGCAGATGCGACTAGACAGCTATCTTGCTTGTCTTGAAGTCTTCATTCTGATCGGGCATTGTTGTCTCGCACTTGGAGTCTCCTTCCTTGCGACGAGTAACATGAGGGGAGCAGAGGGGTGTTTTCATCGGGATGTTGCCGATGAAGCACTCCTTTCAGAGCTCCGGCCTCTTCTTCAAAACAAAAGGTTGGTGATGTGATATCTTCACTGGCTTGTGTCTTGTCGGAATCCTTCTGGAACTCAAGACAATGTCGTGGCTTCGGAGGGCTTCCCGACGATGGTCGGATTGGGATGTTCGGATCTGAATTATCTGTATTCCTTTTCAAAAATGTAAACACGGATATGTAATGAAACCTTGCATTACTCATGTTAGATGTAATCAAGTAAAATTGAAAAAAGGTAATCGGAATGGAAAGACTTGGAATAAATACATGTATATTTCTTTGCGAATAGAAATGATTGTGTAGATCTTGCCCGACTTGTTTTACCGTTGGTTTATTCGAAATCGATCATGTCTCCTTGGAGTGTTGGTCTTTGAACTCCAGAATGTTTGATTTGACATGAGAACAGTTTGGTAAGCTTGCGACATTGTTTTTTGAGTGGGGAAGAAATCCCATCTACAATTTTTGGCCTTAGAGTAAGGAAAATCCCAACGGAGTAGGAAATTTGGTAGAGCTCTAACGGAAATCCCGCAACAGAGCAGGGACTCCGAGTGGGGAATCCCTGCAGCAGAGTGTTTCGATCGCTCATGGGTGATCGAGAGGGAGCCCCTAGGCTGGAGTAGGCGTTGTCGTCTCCGAATGGGGGAAATCCCAACAGCGCGATGTACAGACCTTAGATTCTGGCGGTAGGCAAGGAGAATGCGCACATAAGTGAGCAATGGAACATTCTAAGTAAATTGTTAGGTGCAACATAATAAGAATAACGAAGTGCCGCTATGAATTGGGTTATCAAGACCAGGCATACTTAGCTTCCAATCACACGAGACTAATACGTCGAGGGGATAATCGAAACAAGAAAACCCTCATGTATATATCATTTGTTTCGTGCTATAGACTAAACATGCATAATCCATGTTATCCTAGGATGATCAGTACATGGGAGCACATGCACAAGTTGTGTTTGGATAAAACCTAGGTGATTGTATCCTTCTAGAGTGTTCCTTCCAGAGTGTTTGATTTTCACCTCCAGGAAGGATGGTTGGGCTTCGTCGTTGATACCTACAAACTTCAAAGGGTCTGAAGTGGGGATATCACCCATCGACAGATTGGATGCGTCGACTTCTAGTGTGAAAAATCCCACTAGCAGAGGCGATCTAGACCTCCGAGCGAGAAAAATCTCAGTAGCGGAGTTGGGCCTCCGCGTGGAGACCCAGCAGCAGAGTCGGGTTCACACTTGCTTTCGAGTGGGAGAAATCCCATCAGTTAAGCTGTGACCTCGGTAGGGACCTAAAATGGGGTACAACCCATGGACATATTGGATGCGTCTACTCCGAGTGAGGAAAATTTCAACAGCAGAGTGGTGATCCGGCTTGGACCCGATAGAGGGAAACTTCCTGGGGGTTCATCTGCCCGTGGGCTAGATGATGAGTTGTAAGGTAGTGTTTGTGTTTCTAAGTGAGAAAATCCCATCAGGGGGACATCAAACGGGGGCACTGAGAAGGGAAAATCCCTGCAACAGAATAGGGACTCCGAGTGAGGAAAATCCCATAAATGAGAGTTTCGAATCCCGTAGGCTAATTGTGAAGGGGTCTGTGGGGCAAGTCTGCATTATCGTCTTCGAGTGGGGGAAATCCCATCAGCGGTGCATACAAACACGGTCCTCCAAGTGAGAGAAATCCCATCAGCCGAAGGACTGACTCCGAGTGGGAAAAATCCTAACAGCAGAGTGGTTCCGAGTAAGGAAAATCCCATCAGCGTAACGAGGCTCGCGATCGTCTCCGAATGGGGGAAATCCCATCAGTGAAGCGTCGAGGGATGAACTACAATTGTTAGGAGCAAAAATATTATTTATTCAATATTGAAATGAAATACATGGAATTAGAATACATGAAGTGATATGGATAAAAGTAATGTCATGTCTCTTGGAAATGTGAGATCACTCAATTGCTTTGTATTGAGTGATTAAGTATTGTGGCTGGGTAGGTGGAGGGATTGGTTGTCTGGATCCGGAGGCTGCTTCGAGAACAAGGATGTACTCCTTGAGGAAGCCATGTTAGATGAGCTCTTCTAAGTACTTGTGGAGGGCCCAACAGTGGATAATCTTGTGTCCCTTGCTGTCATAGTAGGAGCAATATTCTTCTGCTCTAGGAAGTGTGGGATCATACCGGATTGGTGTGGGCGCCTAACCCATGACCGGTCCTTGATGGTTTCGAATACTTCGTTGATGGGAAGCCTCAATGAAAGTGAAGTGTCTAATCGGCTTGTAGGTTCGGAGCGGATTTAGTGAAAAGATCGGGAACGCTCGTCTCTTCAAGGCAGGTTGCCCCCTGTTTCAATCTTGGGTATGAGCGAAGGCTTCGTGCGGAGACCGACTTTCCTCCGCCGTCATCATGTTTCGCAATATGATTCAAGGAAGTCTTCATTGCCTTCTCCAGCTGAATGTAAGCTGAGCTTGTAACAAGTCCACGTTCATCCGAGTGACGTATTTTAGGAGGTGTTTGTACAGGGGGGTGGGAGACTTAAAGCCTGCTGATGAATAAGAGTGCAGAAACATCCTCACCGCAGTTTGAGACCTCGACGAGTTGGCTTTGGAAGAAGCTGAAGCCGAAGCCGTCGCCCTGCCTCATCTAGACGGAGGGGAGGTGATGATTGTTCCTCTTGGCCTCCCGGCGAGAGGCGTACTGAAAGAAACGCTTCGGTTGCCCCTCGAAGTTGTGGAGAGAGCGGAGCAGCAGAGAATAAAATCAATCTGAGGCTACGCCTTTCAAGCCAGATGGAAAAGTTAGGTACATGATCGAATCGTTGCGGGAGTACATTACCATCTTGTCCTGAAAATACCTCATGTGTTGGACGAGATCGCTCACTCCAGAATAGTAATCGAAAGTTGGAGTTGAGAACTTTCTCGTAAAACTCGCACCCCATGATTTCTTTGAAGAGGGGGAGTCAGAGATTTTGGCAGCTGAATGCGTTGGGTGGCTTTGCAGCTTGGCTTCCGCGATCCGTCTTTGAATTAGCTCGTCAAGGGCTCAGAGGTCGGGAGATCCACCGACTTTAGGCCCGCTTTCCGACTGTGTCGATGTTTGATTGTTCTGGAAGACAGCGATTTGAGCCTGTAGTTGGTTGTTAAGTTGCCTCAATGCCTCCTGCTCACGAATAACATTCTCGCGGTTGAGAGTCGCCTTCTCCCGATCGCGATCACACTGGACTTGTTCCTTCATATGCTCTTCCATGTCAGTAAGCATCTGAAGGAGCTGATTTTCGTGCTGCTATGGCGGTTGGACACTGGCGGCCACCTCTTAAGGCAAAGAGGAGTCAGTGTCTTTTGTGGTATGCAGTTGATCGATGACCGGTGGGGGGACTATGCCCCGATAGTGCTAATGCCCTTTGACGTGGTGACGTTGAGGATGAGGGTTTGCTTTATTGGCGCCAACGACGTTGTAGGAGATACTTTTTGAGGAAGGTTTTGGATTTTTAGGGGAGAGATCTTAAGTGAAGAAACTCATATCTTAATGAAAACACCAGTTTATGGTGGATATTTTTTGCCACAAGCGATCGAACGGTCGATCCACACCACAAGCGAGAATGGAAAGTGGGGTTGTGAAAAAAGATAATGCACATCACAAAAAGAGAGAATTTTTATATGAAAATCCTTAATTGGAAAAAACCACGAGGTGGAGAAAAGTCCACTATAATCGCAGGTTACAGGAATTATAGAGATTGTTTGCCAGAGTCTCATCATTGGGCTTAACTAAAAAAAAGAAGATCCAAAAAGTCCCCTTTCTTGTTGGAGAAGAAGATCTACTTATACTGAGTTGCGTGCATATAGGCGAATGGTATGGCATGATCTTCGTAACTGAATGATTTGCACATGCTGATTTGTTATAACAACTGAAATTACTAGCGATGATTTATAGGGACTGCATGCAGGGAAATTCGCCATTGTCCATGATTGCTCGTGCTAAGGGGTGTTAAATGTTATGCACGTGGAGGAAGATTAGGCTGTGTAACTGATGGTGGAGATTGTGAGTGATTTGTCGATGGAGCTCGAAATGAGGGGTTCCGGAGTCTCCAGAACGGAGGGAGATCCGAGATGTCCAGGTGGCGGAGTTTTCCGGGATGAAGTATCTTCAGAATGGAGGGCAGACTTCGGGAGGATATGGAGTAATGGAGGTGTTGAATGGATTGAATAATGTGGAAGTCTCGAAGGGAGTGTTCGGTTGCTTGGATACGTGTCACCATCCCGATGAGGATCAGTGTTTTACCACTAGACGTACTTAGGAGGTGGAGCATTTTGTGGATATAAGAAAGTCATTATCTACAAACAAACAGTCAAATTTGAAAGGTATGCTGCTTGGCAGCCATTTTAGGATGTGAGAACAATACCCAAGGAGTGTCATCGTTGTAAAAGATCACCATTGATCACATATGCATCGCGAACTTGGAATTGTGAGAAATGAAATGCGTGGAATTTGATAAATGCAGAAGTGGAAATTGGCTTTACAAATGTACAGAACATGTACTAAGAGAGAGAAAATTATTAACTAACCTATTGGCAAAAACGTTAGCAAGAAATGATGATACTCTGGCTGAAGGGCACCCCACCTAAAAGTAAATTCTGTGATTTGTGGCTGACCGAAAAGAGATACTGACTCAGTTTAGAGGGTAGCTGATGTATCACTGGATTGCAACATTACGAAGATACTTTCCCTATCTCGAAGCCTGCGTCAGTGCGAGTAAGGTTGACAGCCAATGTAGGATTTAGTCAAAACATTCTGCAGATCCCTGTGCTTCTTACCCGACCTTCTTTAGATCTGAAAAGTCCTACATGATTATAATTGTAATGACTTTATAGCGGGAAGTTTTCAGCCGTTGCAAAACATGTATGACATTTAAAATAAACACAGAATTCACGTTTATCCTGAATTCTTGAAAAGAATGCTTGGCGACTTTGCTACAAGAATCAATTCAAATGACAGTACCAAAAATAAATAAATGCAGAAATAATAACTTCAATAAATATGTGGGGAAGAAAAATCAACTTTACATTCAACACACATTCCAAACAATTATATATTAGAGAACAATGGGTCCACAAAATATAGTGTTTGTTGATGATAAATATGTCAAAAACTATCTCATCCAATTAAGGGAGCACAAATTTCCCAATCATGCAATTACGGGGCTGTTTGGTTGCAAGGAAGTGGGCGGAAGTAAGGAAATAGGGAAGTATAATTGCTCACTTCCCTATCTATCCAAACACCGGAAAAGGAACTAAGAAAACCCTTTTCCTTTTCTCTTTTCTCTTTTACACAATCATTTCCTCACTTCTAGAGTGCTACAGTTAATTTTGTGGTCATGTAAATATCATTTGTAATAAGTTACGGTACAAGACAGTTAATTTTTTGATCATGTAAATCTCACTTGCATTCTAATCACAGTCAATTTTTTATTTTTCTTAATTAATTTTTATTTTAATATTGTTTTACGGTCAACAATGTGGTCAACTTTTCCACTTTCACTTTCACATTACCATCCAAACACCGGAAAAGACAAAACATTTTCCAAACCACACTTCTTAATAACATCCAAACACCGGAAAACTTATTAACCAATTCCCAAGTTCCAAAGGGAATTATTACCACTTCCTCAATTCCTCACTTCCACCCTTAACCAAACAGGCCCTACATGAATGAGGATGTGCAAGCGTACACATGAATGAGGGCATGAGAAAGACTAAACTTAACCAGTGACCCATTTTCAGTAAAGCTCACATTGTTTGAGAGTAAGACTTAAACAAGTTCCAGATAAGCTATAAACTAATAAAACAAAGACATTTCTTGGAATATATGCATTAAAATTAACACTGGCTTCTTCAAAGTCAGTTGTCTAAAATTTGGTGACATTAAGGTGTAAGGAATAAGCTCCATAAACCTTTCAATCTAAATGGCTCTCATACTACATGTCATACAATGTGACAGAAGCTTGATATACAAATATGAAACCATAATTCAACTTAACGTAATGTCCCAAGTTTGGCAGTTGTGCAAACTCAAAAGTCACAAGTGGTCTTCTCTCACACAAAAGTAACAAGTGATCTTCTCTCATACCTGAATTTTACTACATGGCGACAATTTATCTAATGTTACAGGCAAAAAATTGAAACTTAAATGTTATGTACTGTCTATGATACCTTCTCACCCAAACCATGAACAAAAGCCTCAAAGCTTTCTTACGTTAGCGATAACTAACAAGTAACTCATGCATCATAAACCTTTTTAAGAATGCATAAAGGATAAAAATAACGAGTACCTTTCTAAGTTTTATCAGACATTAGTTTTTCATTCTCCTTTATCAATTTTTTGCTTTGCATTTCTTTTATATGTCACACAAACCACATATAGAAAGCAAAACCACACTTTATTAAAAAAAAATGCAACAAAATAAGTGTCGAGTATGAGAGAAGAAACTCACACTCGATGTGGAACCGCTCTTGTCGAAAGTTCCATTGCTCTTGTCACCATTAACCACCAACTTATCCTTTCTGGGCTTCCTTTCCTCTTCCCCTCCCAAATCCTCTTCTTTCACCCTATCTTTAAACCTCCTCTCTTCCCTACTCTCTTTTCTACTGAGAGTCTTCACTTCATCTCCATCCTCCTCAACTTTGATCTTCACACTGTCGCTAAACCTCCTCCCTTCTCTCTTTTTCTTCCTACTGGCCTCAACATCACTAAGTTCCTCTTCCTTCACCTTCTTCTCCTCCCTCTCTTTCCTTTCCTCCTTATTATCCCCATTATCTTCAAACCGCCGCCTATCCTTTCTCTCTGCCGATGCCCTAGAACGCTTCTTATCCACGTTATCATCCTCATCGTAATCATAATCATGATCTTTCCTCTTCCTCGAAACCCTATCCCTATCCCGTTCGACCGAACCCCTAACCCCATCACGTTCAACCGAATCCCTGACCCTATCAAGGGATCGCTCGCGCTTGGGGTCGATCTCCGGTGGAGAATCCGCCCTCGATCGGTGGCGACGGTCGTCGTCGTGCTTCTCGCGGTAGTGATGGCGGTGCTTGTGGTCGCGGCCACGGTGGTGGTGGTCTTTGGTCGTTTCGGATCTGGTGCTGTCTCGGTCTCTATCACCGCGACCGTCTCGAGAATTTCGGCTCGATCGGTCGCGATCGGAAACCCTATCCATCATTTGCTGGTGTTTTTTGTGCTTCTTCTTCTTGGTTCTAGGGTTTTTGGATGACAGAAAATCGAGCTGGACGATGAAAAAGGCATGCGCGAGTGGACTCTGGAACAGGACCCTGGAGAATTGAGTCGAGTTCGGGAGCGGGTCTCAGTTGGGATTGGGTCTCTTCTGAGTTTCCTGATCCTAAGTATGGTGACAAGTTGGAGCCGATTTAGCTCTTCATACGAAGCACTAAAATAACTGTGACTGTTCATCAAAGTTGATGAATGACTCGATGGGAACAGAAAAAAAATACGTTTTATAATAAAAATCACAAAATGTTTTTTTTATTTTTCTAATTTTTCATCGGAGCATTCATCAACTATGATAGACATCGATATCGTACGAATGGGCCCTTTGTTTTGCGTAAAACTCCGTAATTCGTAAATGACTTACTACCCAGTTACAACTACGGCGTTTGTTTGGACCGTAATTCGTAAAAGACTTACGTAACTCAACTAACACTCACTTACAACCTAGTTACCACTCACTTACAGCTCAGTTACAGTTAATTTTGTGGTCATACAAATTTGTAATATTTTTTTATATTAATATTAAAATTTTTAATATTTAACTTTTTTAATATTTATTTGCAGCATTGAAACTTTAAAATCACCAAATAGTTAATTTTGTGGTCAACTTTTTCACTTAGGACTTATACATTATGACAACTAAACACTGTAAAGTACAATACACTTTCCCACTTTACAATTTTATATTACCAACCAAACACCGTAAAATTTACATACATGTAACTCATTTACAATTGTAAAAGACTTTACCAATTACAACTACGAATTACGGCCAGTTACGACAACCAAACAGACCCGAAACGAAAGAAGATGATTCTTCACTTGAAGGAGCTAACTCGCTCTCTAACTCTCAAATGGTATTTGATGATTAATAGTATCATATTTATTGATAATATAATAATTTAAGAGATGGTGTCGTGTCACGTGTGCACCTCCAACTTTAAGTCTGCCTTAATTTAAAAAAAAGTAAATAATTAATTAATTTGTGAATAATGAAAAAATGAGAGAAGAAAGGGAAAAAAAAAGATGATTTAAATTAAACAAAATGCTTCCCTAAAAAAAAATTGAATAAACTAAAAACAGATTATTGTTTAGTCTGAGATGTAGCTCGATTTCTAGTGATTTAAGTGTATAAATTGATATATATACTAAATATCCAAGTTCACTCCATATTCCACCCTATGCACGGCGTGTTAACATTCACGAAAGTGAGAGAAAAATGAGAAGTGGAAAAACTTATTCTCACTTTCCTTGTTTGTTTTGAATTAAAAATGGGAAATGTGAAAGACCCTTTTTCTGTTTCTTTTTACACTACCAGTTTCTCACTTTCAGAGTACTACATTTAGTTTTGTGGTCACGTAAAGTTCACTTATAATAAGTTATGACTCAAAATGTTAATTCTAATGACATATAAATTCCACTTGCAGCCAAATTACAGTTCAAAAATATTATTTCAGAATTAATATTTAATTTAATATTATTTTGTGTCTACATTTTCACTTTCGCTTCCACACTACCAACCAAATAACGGAAAATATAATATACTTTTCCATTTACACTTTCACGTTATAAGCAAACACTATAAATAAAAATTACATAAATCTCAATTTTCTCCTATACTTTCACATTTCTTATCTTCATTTTTCACTTACACGTTTTCCTCTCACTTTCATCAAACCAAACAGGCCTACTGAGGATGGATGTATACGAGGACATGCCTAATGATGGATGTATGCTACAAATGTTTAAAAGGATGTTTGTGATATTGTTGCTCTCATATTAGCCACAATTGAAGATAAGTTGAATCATCAAAGTGCTTTCTGATTAATTTAATCACAAAAGAAAAGAAATATTCAACAAGTTTGAGCAGGCAAGAAAATAAATAATTTTAACCTCCAAACTGTCAACTATTTTTTGCAAGCTGAGTCTTTGCAGCCCCCTCCTACCCTGCCGCTGACGCCACTCCGCCTCCTGCCCCACCTTCCGCCAGCCACTCCCTCTCTGGGAAATAGACTATAATTTTTTTTTAATCTTAAGGGTCGAAGAACCCAAGACCTCAACCCCATTACACAAGCCTGGTGACCAACTATCTTGCACAACAATTGTGTCAAATGTAGGAGAAAAAGGTATTTACTATTTATGAAATTGTTTTTTGTTTTCTTTTTAAATATTTAGGCCGGTCCGGGTCACCGGGTGGCAGGCCGAACCCGAGTTCCAGAAATGGAACTTGGGCCCGGGCAGGGCCGGGCCAGGCCATCGCGTTTTGGCCGGGCGGGGCGGGCCCGGCCCGGCCCGGCCCGGCCATTGGCCCGTCGTGCCTGACCAGACAATTGGCTCGTCGTGCCGGCCCGGGCCCGGCACGGCCTGGCCCGCTTGACATCCCTATGCACAAAGGATCAAATTCTAGCACATATGTAGCGATGAAACATTTTTGACCAAAATTATAACACCTGACATATAGCAATATAATACTATCTCCGTCCGGCTTTTATGATCGTTTTTTATGGACACGGAAATTAAGAAAGTCAAGTTGAATGGTAAAAATAGCATTAAGAATGCTAAAAGTAGCATTAGAAATTATAAAAATTACATCGAGAATGATAAAAGTAATACTGATGATGATAAAAAATAGTATTGAAATTTAAAATGGACCACTAATTTGAAATAAAAAAAATTGATTAAAAAACACAGTACTATTCCCGGACGAAGAGAGGAAGGATCACAACTTTCCAAAACAATGAAAATTGAAATTCCATTTAAAAGAGAAGATGAATCGATCAACATTTGCATTTTACAAAACCCCCAATTCCCCAACTACAATTTTCAACAACATGACTTCTGAAAAAGCTATCAATCATGCATCAAACTAGAAGACATCTATCGAATAGCTCACTCACTAGTTCCATTTTGCTAACCGCCTCTCTCGTTCACAGGCGTCACCGCGCCTGGGGAGCCATTCAGCGGGGTGGGGCCATTGGGTCCCACCTGGAGACCCACCAGATTGAACGACCCAGGTAAGCGTGGTGACGGCTATGACGGAAAAGGCGGCGAGCAAAAAAAATTTCGCTCGCTCACTCTGCGTCCTTCTGGACATCCTTATCTGACTTGTGGGGCCCGCTGTGGGGAATGCACACAAGTTGTGTGGATCATTGTGGCCACATGGAAGCCTCGCTGGATGCACCGTTGGGCTGTCACCGGGTCGGGCGAACATTTAAAATCAGCCCAAAACCAACTCAAAAAGCCCGGGCTTAAAATCAACATTAAACCCGACCCAACTCAATTTAGCTGTTGTTAAGAATGCCATACGAGTTAGGACGGCCTTGGACTATGGATATAGATGAAAACACGCCTGACCAGACCAAAACAATCCTACATTATTTTGTCTCTTTTTATGGGGCGAGAAGTTTGTGGTGATCAATTTCAAATTGCAAGTTCAAAAATTCTTGAGAAATATAGTGAGACCAACTTATGATGAAAAAAAATTGTGTGGTAATTTTCGAGAAACAGATCTTCGTTTTTTTGGGGTTATACAAGAAAACTAATGACATTTCATTTCAACACCATAACTTCTACCGTTTGATGCAATCAAATTGTATGACTCGGAGGGCAAGTTCTCCAAACTGTACTCCGCTCCAATGCCTTTAGATTCGCCAACTGTCATGAAATATGCCGGTGCATTTCCTTCTCAAAGAATGCGTGACACTTTCCATTCTTCAAGAACTCCAGGCCATATTTTAATATCTTGTAACAGTTTGGTTGTATGCTCATTCACTCCTAAAACCTTCAAAATAGTCAGGATTATCCCTTGCGCGTCTCCTTCAATCCATAGTTTTTGAAGCTCCAATGCGAAATATCGTCACTCGAATAGAATTCCATGTGACAATCATTTTAGCAAGTGGGAGCGAAATTTCATTCAAAGAAACACTGATGGCCAGAAAATAAAATCATGATCTCTTGCCACAAAAATTTCATTTGAAGTGATGTTGTGCAAATGTTGTGAGCTCGTCGGGGAATTATTGTTGGGCCCCACTTAACTAATTGAAATTTTAGATAAATTAAATCATATCTAAGTAAAATTTGGAAAAATAAGTCCATTAAATAAAGGTTTGTTCCGTCAAAAGAAAACTTTCAAATGGGAATCTAAAACAAGTGGAGCAAATAAAGGAAATGTGTAAGAAAAAGAAGTTGACAGAGTTTTTTACACGTGCATTAGCACGTGTTAGAAATCTAGTGAAGTTATAATTTAAATTTTATGTTGTCTATATTTGTATATTTGTTTTCTTCCTGCTGACACGGATAAGAATATGGGTTTTGTCTAGATGGAATTCACTAATCACATTCAGTAAAAATGAATTTGAATTTGGATTGGATCCGGATGCTAACCACTCTACACTTTCCAAAAAAGGTTAACTTTATCTTCAAATATAATGCATATGTTAGTAAAAATTCTTTTTCTCGTTATATAAACAGATTTTATCTATATGAAATCATACATACTTTACTTTTATAGTTTTTGAGAAAAAGTTATACACATACTTGTATAATTGGATACAAATTCAGAGGTACAAATACCTAATTAGGTGTTTCGAATAATTTAGAATTATTGAGATCAGTGTTCATATATTAAACGGAGGAGGATGTAAATATCCATATTTGTCAATATAAGAATTCATATCAATATTGAGTGCTATCAATATCAATATACACATTGTAACACCCTGCTCCCGGAATACGTACTTAGTTACGTATTCATATTTTCTGATTGTATTTTTTTATTTACTTCCTGTATTTGTTTTGTATTATGAGTAATTTATATGATCGTTTTGCCTTGGATCTGGATTCTTGAACTCGGAGTCAGCCCTACTCTGAACCGGGGGGACTGATCCTAGAGTAATGCTCGATTTGGACTTTCTGGTATTCTGATTTGACCGATTTCAGTTTCAAACATCATTTTCTAATATTCTAGATTTTTCGTGATTTTCTGAAATTTTCCTGAATTAAGTTGAAAATCTTCAAAACCGGGGTCGACCAATACCGCGGATCGATTCTCAGATTTTTAATTTACAAACAGAGCTGAAATTCTAAAAACGGTTTTTCTTTAACTTCTTAAAATTACATTTTCTATCTAAATACTTTTTCTGAGAATTTTCTAAATTTATCGAAATTCCCCTGGATTTGGTGTCGGCCAGTATCACTGGTTGATTCCAGGAATTTTAGTTTACAATTGGGATCAAATTTCTGGATTCCGCTTTCATATTTCTTCTTAGAATTATATTTTCTCCTTTTTGGCATTTTTTTAGATTTTTCAGATTTTATTAAAATCCGGCCGACCCGGTATAGACCGGCATTGACGGTTGACTTCAGGATTTTTATTATGAAAATGGGATTGAATTTCTGAAAACCAATTTTATCAAAAATCTTTAAATAATATTTATTATTTTTGAGAATTTTTGGGAAGCTTTCCAAGCTACTTCATTTTTTGGACTTTTCCGGAGTTTTCGTGTGTTTTCCAGATACCGGGATTTTATCCAGATATCTACTTTTCTCTTTTTCTATTTCCTCGCTAGACGCGAGTTTTACCAACCTGGATTCCGCATTTAATGCAGTGTTGTGCTCTCCATACTGCATTTAATGCTTGTCATGTGAGGTCAATTCTGAACCATACTTTTTGTCTTTTCTGTCAAACGCAAATCTCGCGTTTATTCTCCTGGACGCGGCTTTTATTTCCGCGTCTGGCTCTCTCTTGCCTAGACGCGGATTCGACTTGTTGGGAACGCAGCAATTTTAATTGGCAAGAGACGCAGGTTTCATTATATAAGGAATTCCAAAGTCAAACTTGTAATTATTATTTCCCTTATATATATTCACCCACCTTTCCTTCTTTCTTTCTCTTTCATATTTCCCTTCCTTCTCCATTTTTCCAGCAAACGAAACAGCCATGGTGGCCTCTTTGGCCGGCCACTTCTCCACCCACCATCTCCACTTTTTCCACCACCAATTCCTCCACCTCTTCCTCCTCCATCTCCTCCTCCATTCCAACAACAACAACAACCATAACACCATCTACAATACCATCTTCTTCCTCCATTATTCACCAAGATAACCCATTTTCACCACCACCTTCTCCACCATCTCCACCACTGTTGACACTTAAAAAAGACAAGATTCTTATTGGTCTAAACAATGTCTAAACTTATTGACATTTATAAAAGACAAGTGACAGACGAGCTGAAGACCAGTTTTCACCCATCTCCGAGGGACAAAGAAGCAACTTGGACTCCACTGATCCAGCAAGCAGACAGTGAACCCGGATTATTTCTAAACAGACCTCAGCAGGTCTAAGGTGCTAGCACTTAGCATCGCATGAGCCCAAAGGGATAGCCTCGCCTGAGAGGCTAACATCACTCGACTTCGCCTTGAAGCCATCCAAAGCCTCGCCAGGAAGCTAATTCGCAACTTTGCCAAAGAGGACTTCCAGTTCCGCCAAAGGGTTTCTTTCAGACTTCGCCAGAAGCTACCTCTAGCTCCGCTACGAGCTCAATGCGGACGGCTCCGCTATGAATCTGCCACGGTCAACCTTTGACCAATTAAATCTCCAGATGAGATCGGATCCAATCAGATCAAATCCAATTAAGATCAAATCAGAGATCAAATTTGGCAGTTGATTGCCACAATCTCTTGACTCTTCTAAAACGAGTAAGAAGATCAGGGGAAATCCTCTAATGATATGGAAAGGATCAAAACAGATCGAGAAGGTCCACCGACCTGCCAATTCTAGCTTCGCAGAAGCTGATCCTAGCCTCGCAGTAAGGCTACTTTCCAGATTTAAACAGATTTGATTCAATCTGTTTCCATATCTTCAAGGGACGATTATACCCTTGCTCTCCCTATAAATAGCTCATCAAGGGTACAAGGAGAGACACACACGCAGAGAGGCATACGGACGCACGAGACAAGAGAGAGGACTCCACAAGCAGAGGCTTCTTCACAACGCACCGTGCGCTCTCGAATTCAGAGACCTTTTAGAGAATTGCTTTCTCTATTCAGGGTGTTGATACCCTAACATCGTCCTTCTTCTCAAGGAATCTCCGGAACCAGGCGATAAGGAATTCCTTATTGAAGGCGATTTTGAGAAGCAGCAAGAGGGTTCTACCAACCTTCTGTTCTCTGATTCCCCGAACCAGGCAAGAAGGGAATCTCATCGCTCGCATCGTCAAAGGGACAAAGTGGTCGCGCGCTGACCAGACTCCTATCGGCACACTTCTCCAGAATCTCTGAGGAGATTTACTTGTAATCTTTTTAATAATACTTGTAATTTAGCTCCTCAAACTCTTTTTTGTAAGTTTTCCCCCTTTGCAAACATAATGGAAAACAAGATGGCGACTCCGTTGGGGATGAAATTCTCCACTGCTGAGAATCAAGTGTCGCAATGCGACGAACAGACCTTCGGATCTAACTCTGAATTCAGAAAAGCCGGTGCAGCCAGAGCTTCTCTGGATAAATCTTCAAGGAAAGTCTTTGCGGAGACTGAAAAGGTTCTCTACGAACCTACTGCGGTTATTTGGCGCAACAAGGAAGCACGTCCGCAGTCTGATTCCTTTACTTGTGAGAACTTGGTGGTTCAGTTCGATCAAGCAAGATTTGAAGAAGTCCTCTCTGGGGGTGGCCCAATGCTTCGAGCACGGAAGCATAGGAGGGTTTCCACGACCAAGGTTTCAAATCAGAAACCGGAAGCAGAATTCTGCCAACACCCCTCAGCCTCGTGTGTGGCTAATCAGGTTCCTTGCGAACCTAAGTCTCCTCTGCCAAGGCGGATATGGAAGCCTAAACAGAAGTCTCCGACCGAAGCTTCAGGCGTAGCTACGCCTAAACCGCGCCTCTCTCGCGAAGAAAGAGGCAAGATGCCTGTCTGCTCCAATCATAAAATCAAGACGGCAATCATACCGTCACCCAATTCAAGAGCAGCAATGCCTCGCGCCGGCCTCGTTCTCATGAGCGAAGCTACTGTACTACAGCGTACGCACAGGGTCCATGACCGCGAAGCCGAAACCAAAGTACCATCTAAGGCTAATTACCTTCGCAGCAGCATAGCGGGTAAAGCACCACAGCGTGCTCCGCTTTCCAGTGCGTCAAGCACTAAGTTCGCGTCTGATGGCGAAACTAGAACCAAAGCACTATTCAGTGCTAATCCCGTCTGCAGGGATAAAAGAAGCAGGACATCGCCCTATGTGCGATCCAAAAGAGCCTTTGCGCTCGATTGCAGGGACCCAACCGGGTCTAATCTGAGGAAATTGTTAGCGGATAAACAAACCTCTTCCCCCTGTTGTCAACAAGTGGGATGTCAACTGCTGACACTCCACTCGGTCCATTGCCGGCTGGGACCAATCCCCGCCACGCCTCCAGGCCGACGATCAGTTTTTGATCGACTATCGGTACAAGCCCCGATGAAGCATCGCAGAAGGAGTATCTCGCGAGATCTCCCCTCCGCATCCGTCAACATGACTGGGAGAGGACGAGAGCTGCGCAGGGGAAGACAAACATCTGACGACGCCCCCTACAGCTCCCTAGATCCAGACTACAGCCCAGGCTTAGGCGAAGTCTTGGTGCATGAGGAAGGTGTTTTCCGAAACACCAGATCCAGGGCGGCGATACCCTACACTTATGAACAGCCTTCTTCCTCGACGGCCCTAGCCTCGTCACAGCCCAGGAGATCACTCCAATCATCGGACGAAGAAGATGAAGATAGTGGGTATGCCTCTTCGGCGACAGTTAGCTCGGTGCGAACAGAAGCATCAGTCAATATGGCTAATAACGTCAACGACGATCTTCGTCGGCGCCTGGAAGCTCAGGAGCAAACTTCCAAGACTCAGCAAGAGGCTCTGGACAATATTCAACAGATGCTCGCTCAACTCCTCAATAACCGGAATAACAATGATGCCGGGAGCAATCACGATGAGGAGGAACATTTCAGCAATGAGCAGCCAAAGACGGAGAAATCCAAAGAGGGTTCTTCCTTAGACGCCGAAGTCCTTAAGGGCCTCCAGGCTCAAATCGCATCCCTAGCACAGAGGGATGAATTAAAGAAGGTAGGGGCAGTCCGTCCTTATCCGCTGGAGTGGGATTCGGTGCCATATCCACCGAAGTTCAAACCGCCAATGCTGCATACCTATGATGGAAAGAGCTCGCCAAATCAGCACATCTACTATTTCCGGTCTCAGACTGGTAATGTTATAAGCAATGACGCCGTCATGGCTAGGCTGTTCATTGGCACCTTAAAGGGGGTGGCATTTGACTGGTTCCGAAGTCTCCCTCCGGGCTCTATCAACTCCTGGATCGACCTGGAAACTCGGTTCCTCTCTCGTTTCTATGAGGACGATACCGAAGTGACCATGGACAAGCTCCTCTCCACTGTGCAGAGGAAGGGCGAATCTGTCTGTGACTACATTGAACGGTTCAGAAACTTATCCTTGATGTGCCCAGCAGGGATGCCATTACCCATGCTCTTGCAGACATGCAGACACAACTTCCTAGACCAAGTGGAAGTTCGCATGGGGGCTGTTAAAGCCCACACTTGGAAAGAATTGGTCGAATAAGCTGAGATAGCCAAGAAGTCGGCTAAAAAGTTCGAACCATCCGCCCCTAGAGGCAAGTGGGGGATGAACAGCAAAGGGCGTAGCGACCTACCGCAATCTTCTCAAGCTAAAGGCAAAGTGACTATGTCTGTGGAGTTATCCGGAGATGTGCAGTCGAAGGCCAAAAAGAGCGGCTTCAACAATCAGGAGCCTAAGTTCCCTCCAAAGCAGTACTCGTTCGAAGACGATCAGGTGGTTACAATATTCCATCTGCTCCACAAAGGGAACAAAATGAAGCTGCCAGATGCTCGGCGTCCCAATGAGATAGGGCGCACAAATGACCCTAAATACTGCCTCTACCATAGGATGATTCACCATCCTACTGACAAGTGTTATGCCCTCAAGGACAGAATATAAGCCCTGGTCGATGCCGGAGTTCTGACGTTGAAGAGGAGCAAAAGAAAGTCACTGCCAATATGGTAACTCTTGAGTTTGGCAAAGCTCCGAAGGTCACAGTCCCTGACGGGACTTATGCAGCCCCTGCGTCACGGTTGGAAGTCAAGCATCCTCCAGCTATAGCTCAACATAATAAGGGTCTTGTTCCCTTAACATTGGAGACAGGAGAAGTCATGTGGACACATCCAGACCTCGTCCAAGACGTACAGCGGGATCCAAAGCAGCCCAATTCAAAGGGCAAGTCTTACAATGTCATCTCCATCCTGCCAGACGACGGCAATCTTACATCGGCTTCCCTCAGTGATTCAGAAGGAGAAAAGCTTGCCTGCGCAGCGCAAGCCGATGCGCCTCAACAGACGGGCACCCGATCCGGAAAATCATACTTGAGGCAGTATGAAAAGTCTACTGACGAGACACAACAGCAAACGACGTCAGTGCAAGTACCAGCATCCACTCCAATCCCAATCAAGGGAAAAGAGAGGTCTAGAGAGGTACGATTCGACCACGTGTTGAAGAAACCACCAGGCCAAGGGTTTGATACGCCCTTTCGGTTTGACATATTGGCTCAGCTGGCCAATATCCCAGCTCATATCACTATACACGAGCTCCTTCGCCTCTCAAAAGAAACAAGAGAAGCACTCAGGGATTCGCTAGCCAATTCAGAATCCTTTCTGACATGCATGCCTGAGATCCCTAACAACGACGTCCAGTCTCCTTACCCGGAATGTCATCATGCACAATCAAAGGTGCCCGCTATTACCTTCACAGTGGAAGATATGCTTCTCAAAGACAACAAGCACGATCGACCTCTGTACTACACCAGATATATCGGTTCAACATGCATTGAGAGGGTACAAGTCGATCCGGGGTCTGCACTCAGCATCATCCCCAAAAGGCTTCTCTACTTCCTCGGCATACCATTGTATATGTTGTCCGCAACCACTACTACAATATACGGTTTCAACGCCGGGAGCAGTCATCCACTGGGGAAAATTCGACTCCGTTGCAGAATCGGGAGCCTGAAGTCAGAAGTGACATGCTATGTCATTGATGCTGACACATCATATAACCTGCTGCTGGGACGGCCATGGATCCATGCCAACTGGATCGTCCCTTCCACCCTCCATCAATGCTTCAAATATGTTGAAGATGATGCGACAGTACGAACTGTCTTTGCTGAGAGGCAACCATTCAAAGGGGTGGAAAACTACTTCACTGACGCTCTCCTATATCAAGAGGCCGGTGGAGCACTCAAAGAACCGTTGCCGGACGATGAGGAAAGTGGCAACGAGGCGGATTCAGAATCCGAAGCAGGCATGCCAGCCATTCTGACTGGTGAACCAATTATAGCATGTCTCAATAATCCCCGATGTAATACTCCTTCAGAGGATGAAGGTGAATGGGTAATTAATGATAATATTTCTTTTGATTATCCTGCGAGTATTGGGTCGATTAAATCCATTACGGATGGCTCTCTGCATGTGCCCGTACATGAGCCAAGTGTGGCCAGCACATCTATGGAAGCTATAGAAGGGGCCACACTGGTGATCCCTCCGTCCAAACAAGGTCAGCCGCCGATAATCTTCGGTAGAACCCGGCCACGGAGATCCACAACTGCAGATTCAAGCTCAGATTCAGACACTCCACAATTCTTTTATTACGCGCGGCCAGCGCGCTATATTATGAAGAAAATGGGGTACGACTTGAAGCATGGAACAGGCCTGAATTTCAGAAAAGGAAGGCGCGGTTTGATACGGAACTTTGTGCCTAAAGGGAAGCCTGCAAATTACTATGATAGTACACGCAGGGGGTTGGGTTACGTCACACCCACATCATCAGTAACAGTCCAAGTCAAGGACGATGGGTCAGCTCCATCACATTCGGCTTCATCCTCCGAGTGGGACCCCGATATCAGCATAGGAGGAATGTTCAAAGACCTCACTATTAATATGACTTCAAGCAGTCAATTGGAGCCCGCAGAAGCCACTGATGAGGAACCATGGGCCCAGCAGTTAGACCTTCAATGGGAAAAGCGATTCGAACTGCGCGAGCCACCCACTGAAGACAAGGTGATGCAGGTCAACTTGGTTAGTCAAGACCATCCCAAACCCATCTATATAAGTGAAAGCTTATCACTTATAGAAAGGGAAGAATTGATAATACTCGTAAAAGAGTATATAGATGTCTTCGCATGGAGTTACGAAGATATGCCCGGACTTGATCCACAGGTCGCTATGCACCGTCTAAACATCAAGCCTGACGTCAAGCCAGTCAAGCAGCAACAACGTCGGTTTCGCCCGAACATCATGGAAGCTATCGAAGCCGAAGTTCACAAGCTCATTGCATGTGGCTTCATCCGGGAGGAACAACATCCAGATTGGGTGGCTAATATAGTCCCCGTCCTCAAGAAGAACGGGAAAATACGGATCTGCATCGACTACCGTGATCTCAATACGGCCTGTCCCAAAGACGAATTCCCACTGCCCATCACCGACGTCATGATTGACAACACATGCGGGTTCGAAAGAATGTCTTTCATGGACGGCTTTTCAGGGTACAACCAGATTAAGATGTATCCCGACGACGAGAAGCATACTTCGTTCCGAACACCATTGGGGGTATACTGCTACACTAGTAATGCCCTTCGGACTGAAGAACGCCGGAGCAACCTACCAGCGGGCAATGAGTACGATCTTCCGCGATCATCTCCGAAAAACGGTGGAATGCTATGTCGACGATATTGCCGTCAAAAGCCGCAACAAGAATGAACATCTTCGCGACCTGAGAACGATGTTCGACATAATGCGGGCTCATCAACTGAAAATGAATCCGACAAAATCCTTCTGGGAGTTTCGAGTGGCAAGTTCCTTGGGTTTATTGTCACATCAAAAGGAATTCATCTTGACCCAGACAAGGTCAAAGCCATTCAGAGCATGCATCCACCAAGGAATCTCAAAGAGCTTAGAGGCTTGCAAGGCAGACTGGCCTATATTAGAAGATTCATTGCAAATCTCTCAGGCCGCTGTCAACCATTCACCCGGCTCATGAAAAAGGGTGCTTCCTTCGTATGGGATCAAGCTTGCCAGGAAGCTTATGAAGACATCAAGAGGTACCTCACAAAACCTCCAGTCTTGGTGGCCCCTACATCAGGGAAGCCATTCTTGCTTTATGTAAAGGCTATGGATTACTCCCTCGGTGCCCTCCTCGCTCAAAAGGACGACAATGGCCACGAGCATGCCATTTATTATCTGAGCAGAACTCTCATAGGAGCGGAATCTCGCTACAACCCTATCGAGAAAGAGTGTTTAGCTCTCGTCTTCGCTGTTCAGAAGACCCGACATTATTTGGTCGGCCAGACCATACATATCATCTCCAGAGTAAACCCATTGCGTCTTCTTATGACGAAGCCAGGATCACTGAATTCAAGATTGGCTAAGTGGGCACTTTTATTGTCTCAATACGACATGATCTTCACGCCTCAGAAGGCGGTTAAAGGCCAGGCCCTTGCGGAATTCTTGGCTGCTCATCCAGTTCCGGAGCATTCAAAACTTCACGAAGACATCCCCGATGAGGTCTTCGAGTCTTATGCAACCTCAGAAGAGGAAGTGTGGCAGATGTTCTTTGATGGAGCATCCCGAATGGGCCCTAAAGGCAAGATTATTGCCGGTGTGGGGGTTGTGTTTATCTCCCCACAGAATCATGTCCTGCCCAGAGCATTTTCTCTGACAGAATCATGCTCCAACAATGTTGCAGAATATAATGCTCTGCTCATCGGTCTTCAACTCGCCCATGGAATGGGGGTACGCTACCTCAAAGCTTATGGCGATTCAAAACTGATCATCAATCAGGTTAAAGGGGAATACGAAGTCCGCCATGAGGACTTGGTGCCTTATTAACATACAGCCATCGAATTGGCTAACCTATTTGAAGGTTTCTACATCGGGCATGTGTCCCGATCTCAGAATACCAAGGCGGACGCTCTCGCTGCGTTAGCGACGACGCTAGCCTTGCCAGCCGACACCGAGTATCACCTCACAGTCGCAACTCGACATCTTGTATGCTCCAAGCACATACTAAGAACTCGAGAAGTCTATAATGTCTCCACGGGTCTTGAACCAAGAGACTGGCGCTTTCCTCTCATCGACTATGCTTTGCACGGTCTGCTTCCAGACGATCCCAAGGAAGCGGCGTCCATCAGACGAAGGTCTCTCCGGTTCTATTACGATCTGACTTTGAAGACACTTTACCGTCGCTCATATGACGGTCTTCTCCTCCGTTGCCTTTCCAATTCAGAGGCACAGGAAGCGCTCCAAGAAGCGCATGACGGCATTTGCGGAGCTCATCAGCCAGGTCCAAAGCTCAAAGACAGGTTGCACAGACTTGGATACTATTGGCCAACTATGATAGCCGATGCCATCCAATACGCACGAAGGTGTAAAGCATGCCAGATCCATGCGGATTTCATACACCAGCCTTCGGAGCTGCTCCACCCAAATGTTTCTTCATGGCCATTTGAAGCATGGGGAATCGACGTCGTAGGGCCAATCAGCCCTTCTTCGATAAAAGGTCACCGGTTTATCCTAGCAATAACCGACTACTTTTCAAAATGGGGGGAGGCTATACCACTGGTTGAAGTCAGAACCTCCAATGTGGTTCATTTTATCAAGCACCACGTCATCCATCGATTTGGTGTACCTAGGCGGATCATCCACGACAACGGTCCCCAATTCATAAGCCAAGTATTCTATCGGTTCTGCGATAAATACCGAATTTAGAATGTGGCTTCAACTGCCTATAATCCTGCCGCCAATGGCTTGGCGAAAGCATTCAACAAAACAATCATCAAGCTGCTCAAGAAATTCGTCTCCTCGAATAAGCGAGATTGGGACGAAAAGCTCGGTGAATGTCTTTGGGCCTACCGGACCACGGTGCGGACACCGACAGGCAATACGCCTTTTTCCCTGGTATATGGGTGCGAAGCAGTCCTCCCATTGGAAATCCAGATGCCATCGTTGCGTATAGCTCTGATTACTAAAACCACATCAGAGGACAATGATCGCCTACACCTTCAAGAGCTCGAAGCTTTGGACGAAAAGCGACTACAAGCTCAGCAGCATATCGAGCTATATCAAGCTCGGATCTTAAAAGCCTTCAATAAGAAGGTCAAACAGAGAATCTTCCAGAAAGGAGACCTGGTCTTACCCGTCAGACGACCGATGATTATGACGCACAAGACCAAAGGCAAATTTCAGCCTAAATGGGAAGGACCGTTTGTGATAGAAACAGTCTATTCAAACGGAGCATACCGCCTTATGACTTCAGATGGCGACCTACTCATGATGCCGATCAATGGCAAGTTCTTAAAGAAGTATTATCCTTAATCAAGGATCCTTCTCTTGATCAAGTTAACACTGCACCTCTGATCAAGATCTCCGTGCCCGAAGCACACACAAAGAGAGCCTTTCTCTTCCTCCAAGTGACGTTATATAGCCGAAAACTAACAGGAACCTGGCCGTGCACCGGTTATCCTAAAGGAGAGTCAGGGTTATGCAGACATTAACCCGATAATCCAATATCCTTAACGATTAAGGATAGAGGAAAATGTTGGCCTGTAAGCCCAACATAAGTCCTCGACAACTCATCATGCTGAGGGGAAAAGCATGGCTAGCCCAATTCAAACGGTAGTTGGTAAAGGCATATCAAACCCGTTGACAGCTGGGGATTTGCTAAAAATCCTAAGGGACCGGTTCCCATTTGATTCCCTCTCCAAAATCACTTACCAATTCTCATCCATAGAATGGTAAGGCCACATATATTCCGCTGTTATGTTAACATTAAACCTATGACAGCAGTCCCCTCATTTCTCCTCGTGAGAACGAGACCTCCAAAGTCACTTACCAATTCTCATCCATAGAATGGTAAGACCGCATATACATTTCGCTGTTACGTTAACATTAAACCTATGACAGTGATTCCCTCGTTTCTCCCCGTAAAAACGAGATTTCTCCCAAATTCCACTACAATCTCGATACTCGTTGATATTTACAAAAGACAAGTATCACCATTTTTGAGCTTGGTGGCGTCTCAATTTGTTATGTCATCGCGACCTCTGAACCAGCAGACAGCTAAGTCTCAACTTTGAGCTTGTTGATATTTACAAAAGACAAGTCTCAAGCCCGAGCCCTGTTGACATTTACAAAAGACAGGTCTCGATACTCGTTGACATTTACAAAAGACGAGTATCACCATTTTTGAGCTTGGTGGCGTCTCAATTGGTTATGTCATCGCGACCTCTGAACCAACAGACAGCTAAGTCTCAACTTTGAGCTTGTTGACATTTACAAAAGACAAGTCTCAACCCCGAGCCCTGTTGACATTTACAAAAGACAGGTCTCGATACTCATTGACATTTACAAAAGACGAGTATCACCATTTTTGAGCTTGGTGGCGTCTCAATTGGATATGTCATTGCGACCTCTGAACCAGCAGACAGCTAAGTCTCAATTCCGAGCCCTGTTGACATTTACAAAAGACAGGTCTCGATACTCGTTGATATTTACAAAAGACGAGTATCACCTATTTTGAAGCTTGGTGGCTTCTCAACCAGTTATGTCATTGCGACCTCTGAACTGGCAGATAGCCAAGTTTCATCTACCATTGAGCTTAGTAGCGTCTCAACCGGTTATGTCATTGCGACCTCTGAACCAGCAGACAGCTAAGTCTCAACTTTGAGCCTGTTGACACTTACAAAAGACAGGACTCACCGATGCTTGCTGACATTTAAAAAAGGCAAGTATCTCCCCTTCAGCCCCGCAAAGGGCTAACCTCGAGATTGCTGACGTCTTAATCGGTTATGTCATTGCGACCTCTGAACCGACGGATAGCAACGTCTCAAAGATAACGTCCTTAAGCAAGAACAAGATTGGAGATTCGACAGAAGCCAAAATAAAAGGAAAGAATTTCTATTAATTCCAAAAGATGGGGACACATGGAGGCACGTATACAATGACCTACAAGCGTACACTGTACGATCTGAGCCGCTCTCCGAGGGCGTTTAGCCTCGTCTTCCTGTCATCAGCAGCCTGGGCAAGCGCTTGTGACCTCAGCTCAGCCTCATCAAAGTCCACCGCCTGGGCCAGACGAGCTTCAACTTCCGCCAAAGTTGCCCTCTGTGACAACTCCTGCCGCGCAAGCTCCTCACTCTGAGCTTTGAGTTGTTCAAGCCGCGCAGTTTCCTCAAGACGCACCGGTATGGCCTTGGATAAGAGGAGATTTGCTTTCCTGATCATTTCCTCAGCCTTCGCAATCTTATCCTTAGTGCCAAGAAGAGCACTAGTGGAGGCGTCAATTGCACTTCCAACCTCCGCTTGCCTTGTTTTCAAGGATTTCAAATCAGAAGAGACGGCCTTAGCAGCCTCTTGAGCAGCAAGCCGGGCAACGTGCTTTCGGGCAACAAGACAGGCGAGCCGGTCATCAACTAAAGACGCCGTGTCTGAGCGATAAAGACGGCGCCACTCCTCTACAGCCTTCTCAAGTTCATCCACCAGGAGTTCTAAAGCAGCAGCCTGATGATACCCCTCAAAGTCCCGAATGCTCTCAATGTCACGGGAGAGGACCACTTTCAGCTTTGAGAATGGTACAGGTGAACCCTTCAAAACTAGGTCGATAGTTCGCTCCAAGCTTCTATAAAAGCTATCGACCAGGTCACCTATGTAATCATTCTCGGCCTCAGCCATTTCTGGCAGGGAGGCAACCTCAGAATAGTCCACCAGCCTGGTCGACGCCATCGCAGAAGAAGCAGCGGGAGCACTGACAGCAGCCGGGCAAGCCGAGGGCGATCTCGGCGGAGTCCTCACCGAGACCAGAACGCCAGCCACCGCGAAAGAAAGGACTATGCCCTTAACTCCGCATACAGTCTAGCCCCGCTATGGCCAAACTTTCAATGAAAGTAAGCAAAAATCAGAGGATCAGAAGATGAACTTTCATTGATTTAAAAGGAAGGGTACATTGATATTACATCAAAATTGTGTTTCATATAACACACCCAGTTGCTTAACAAGGTCATCCGCGCAAAAGGAATACAAGTGGTTTAATCCGCTTCTAAGTCAAACCGACTGGACACGAAAGGCCTTCCTCCTGCACAAGGCTGTAACCAGTTGTGTCACGGAGACACGGTCATAATTCTCCACAAAAATGGCAGATTTTGCCACTAGAAAGCGAGGTCATCTTTGTTGAAGCCTGGCAATGAAACTTATCGCCGCCAACACGTCAGACCACCTTTAATGGGAATTGGCAGTGATGTCAGTGGTCCGACAGGTGTGATGCCTGCTCTCCCGAAGTGGATCGTCCCTAAAGGCCACCAAAGTTGAAAGTTGGCAATGATGCCGGCGATCCCACAGGCAACGCCCACTATCTCGAAGCGGATCATCTCCGACAAAGCGGCTACCAGCCTCACCTCAGAACGAATCATCTCGGATAAAAGGCTGCCAACAGCCTCTGGGACACGCACCCGTCGCCCCAAGTTGTTCCTCCTGCTTAAAAGTAAAGCTTCAACTGGGGAAGCATAAGGCAATTTTATGGTTCCTTCCATCAAGTCATTGGACTGACGAGCATAGCCCACTGCAAGGCAAATCAGAACAGATTAGCAGTTAAGCACAGAAAAAACTGCAAATCAGAATTTTTTTGGGTCAAAGCAATCCAATTTCAGCAAACGCCAAGTCCAAGCCTCGCCTATATGGCTAGCCAGACTGATCCCGTGGGATACAGTCTTAGCTCCGCCTATATGGCAAGACTGGCTCAACTATTGAAGAGACCAAGTCCCAAGTTCTGCAGCGGACTTAACATGCAGTGATCTTTCTGGGAAGCTATGCAAAAATCCTTCTCTACAGATCAGTCAATTGCAAGATAAAGAGTAAGGGAAACTAATCCCTGAAGCAGCTGTTAAAGCTAAATTAAGGGAGATGAATTCCCTAAAATCAGTGAAGTCGTTGAATGATCAAGACTTACTGGTCCTTGGCCGGATAATGACCAGAGTGGGCATTCCCACTAATTCAAAGATCTGAGTATCTCTTTTAAACCAAGAGAAGAGAAGAAGAGCAGATCACTTCTCTCTTCAGAGGACCTCAAGTGTCCTATTTATAGGCCCCATGGCCTGAGCGCTGCCGCCTCAAGCGTGGAAGCACGAGCGCATTTAAGGCATTTATTGCGCCTTGAGAACAGGGACGGCTTCCCTTGGAAACGTGCAAATCAGAGAATATCTCCCTCGATCAGCACGAAGAAAGGAGTAATCCTCCTCGTAACCAGCCCACGGCAGTTGGTCTCAGGAAAGCGACAGATGTTCCAGAGCGAACTTATCTAGCTGCGAAGCTACCCAGACGCGAGTCTACGTAATTCCTCGGCGAATCTACATCCCAAAGTAGGATTCAAAGCGAAGCTGAACTCAACCATCATGGCGACGTTCATACTCCACACACCACCGATCAAAGCAATTCAAAGTGTTTCGAAGTCTGAGCTATTGCAGACTTTCGTAAACTTTGAAGGGGGTCTTGTTGACACTTAAAAAAGACAAGATTCTTATTGGTCTAAACAATGTCTAAACTTGTTGACATTTACAAAAGACAAATGACAGACGAGCTGAAGACCAGTTTTCACCCATCTCCGAGGGACAAAGAAGCAACTTGGACTCCACTGATCCAGCAAGCAGACAGTGAACCCGGATTGTTTCTAAACAGACCTCAGCAGGTCTAAGGTGCTAGCACTTAGCATCGCATGAGCCCAAAGGGATAGCCTCGCCTGAGAGGCTAACATCACTCGACTTCGCCTTGAAGCCATCCAAAGCCTCGCCAGGAAGCTAATTCGCAACTTTGCCAAAGAGGACTTCCAGTTCCGCCAAAGGGTTTCTTTCGGACTTCTCCAGAAGCTACCTCTAGCTCCGCTACGAGCTCAATGCGGACGGCTCCGCTATGAATCTGCCACGGTCAACCTTTGACCAATCAAATCTCCAGATGAGATCGGATCCAATCAGATCAAATCCAATTAAGATCAAATCAGAGATCAAATTTGGCAGTTGATTGCCACAATCTCTTGACTCTTCTAAAACGAGTAAGAAGATCAGGGAAAATCCTCCAACGATATGGAAAGGATCAAAACAGATCGAGAAGGTCCACCGACCTGCCAATTCTAACTTCGCAGAAGTTGATCCTAGCCTCGCAGTAAGGCTACTTTCCAGATTTAAACAGATTTGATTCAATCTGTTTTCATATCTTCAAGGGAAGATTATACCCTTGCTCTCCCTATAAATAGCTCATCAAGGGTACAAGGAGTGACACACACGCAGAGAGGCATACGGACGCACGAGACAAGAGAGAGGACTCCACAAGCAGAGGCTTCTTCACAACGCACCGTGCGCTCTCGAATTCAGAGACCTTTTAGAGAATTGCTTTCTCTATTCAGGGTGTTGATACCCTAACATCGTCCTTCTTCTCAAGGAATCTCCGGAGCCAGGCGAGAAGGAATTCCTTATTGAAGGCGATTTTGAGAAGCAGCAAGAGGGTTCTACCAACCTTCTGTTCTCTGATTCCCCGAACCAGGCGAGAAGGGAATCTCATCGCTCGCATCGTCAAAGGGACAAAGTGGTCGCGCGCTGACCAGACTCATATCGGCACACTTCTCCAGAATCTCTGAGGAGATCTACTTGTAATCTTTTTAAAAATACTTGTAATTTAGCTCCTCAAACTCTTTTTTGTAAGTTTTCCCCCTTTGCAAACATAATGGAAAACAACCGCCACATACACCACCTTAGCCACCAACGACCATGCCATCTTCCTCTCCTCGTCGTGCTCTTTCCGACGAGCTATTGCTTCGCTCTCCGAAACACCATTTCTAAAACTTCATTTTCACCAATGAACTACACTTGCACCCCTCAATTTCCTTGGGCTTGGAGCCTTGGCCGCCTTCTCCGGCCAACTCCGGCCGCCACCGGCGACCACCGGCTACCACCCCTTCCCTTCTCTTCTTTCCTTTCCTTCTTTCTTTCGTTCCATTCTTTCTTTCTTTTCTTTTTCTTTCTTTTCCTTTCCTTCTTCTTTCCTTCACTGATTTTCTCCCAAAACTTGGGGAGACCAAAAACTTGCGTTTTCCCTTTTTCTCCCAAAACCTGCGTCCCACTCTCCCTCTTTCCCTGTCTCTCTCTTTCCCTCTGTTGATTGCTAGACGCGGAGTTTACCCCGCGTCTAGGCAATTCCTTAACGCGAATCTTCGCGTTCTTGATACTTGTATAACGCGGCCTTCGCGCTCCTGTATTGACGCGGCTCGGAGCTCATGCCCGCGTCTGTGTCCTTCTCGTGTCAACGCGACGCGGAGCCCATGCCTGCGTCTGTGTTCTTCTCGTATTAACGCGACGAGGAACCCAGGTCCGCGTCTGCGTTCTCCTCGTGTCCTGACTTGAACGCGGGTCTCGAACCTCGCGTTTGTGGCATCTACGCGACGCGACTCCCGCGTCTGCGACCCCCGCGTCTCACTCTCTCTCCCTGTACATACTCTCTCCCCCTGTACATATTCTCTCTTTCCATGGACTTCTCTCTCTAGCTCTCACTTTCTCTCTCCTCTCTCTCTCATTCTCTTTCTCTCCCTTGATTTTCTCCTCTCTATCACTTTTCCTTTAACGCGTTGACGCGTTGATTACCTGAATTCTGGAGATCGGGAATTTCACTGTGTTTTCTGAAGACTTAGGCGAGTGTTCTCGCTTTCCTCTTGACTTTCCCGTTTCTTCAGTCGACTTGTGTTATTTGGAACTAATACTCTCTGCAGGTACCCTAACCTCTGGGTACAACCTTTGAGGTTTAAAGTCCTCTGGACTTTCCCTATGCTACGCCTGGTAGGCGGAACTAGCGTCAACACCTTACCGCTTACTCCGTTCGAGTGTAATTACCTTTGAGCATGGCTTCCCGTGAGTAGTAGTATAGCGTTTATAAGCTTACTGCGACACGTGTGTCTAGCCACGCTGCAAGTGGTAACCACGCCGAGCGTGATAGCATTTAGTATTGTATATTAGCTTCGCTCCAGCTTGCTCAGCTCTGCTTGATTGTGCTCAGCTATTACTTTATCACTTGCCAAGTACTTGATTGTTATGTTAACACTTGACATGCTTTTGCTTGATATCTATCATCTACATGCTAATACCTGACACCTGTCTGTATCACTTGTCAACTGTTGTGTCATCACCTGACACCCAACTTGCTACTTGACACTTGCTTCTTACTATGACATGACTTATCACTTGCCTACTGACACATTAATACTTGACCTGTGATTATCACATTTACGAGAATACTATACTTGTTATCCTGCATTACATGCAGTGACTTGAATACTGTACTTGTTATCCTGTATTATATATACAGTGACCTGAATCTATAGTACTCATGTACTCCTGAATTCCTGATCATGTCTTGCACCTGCTATTCCCGTAAATTGATAATTACATGATAAATCATAAAAAGGAACAACTTGCATCGGGTCAGGGGAAACTTGCGGCTATCAATATGTGTTCGTGTTTACAGTGGTACTAGGCATGTTGTGCAACTAAAACTTTCGGTCTGACCTGTGGGCCTCCAGGCGACCGAGGGGAGTGCTGTCTCCCTCCTTCTTGGTACCATCTTGATAAGGGCATTCTGTAAGACCTTCCTGTAGGCCTTGCGGCCGGTTCCATACACTAGCGATGGAACGTCCTGGACCGTGGTCCCGGGCATGTACGGGACCCACTGTAAACATTGTTCGTTGATACCCCCGTTGGTTTCCAATAACAACCTTGCTTTACTCAGATGTGGATATATGTGCGCTGGGACGCTAGTTCACATATCTAGACATCTGGGTAAGACGAGTAATAATAATAATAAATGATGCTAACCAGGTATCCGTAATATGCCTTGCCATGTTTGCTTGTATCGGATTTACTTCGGATTTTCAGTTTTATGATTACTATATTATACCTGCTTGCATCCTGCTTTACCACTCGTGTTCTATTCCATTAGTCTCCTGCTCTTGTCGCATTATACCATGTGCTTATCTATGCTCGCCACTTGGCTTTCGCATCACCACTCGCCGGGGAGTTCTGACTCCTCTGGATCCTCATGTCCAAGTTTTGGAGCTTGGAGCGCGTGATTTCTACCAGTTCCTGATCAGAGTGGCGCAGCGGTAGCGTGGATCTCCAGCAGACCGTCCTGAGCCCCATCCTTCCAGGCCCTCCTGTCCGGCTCTTGAGTTTTCCTGTTATGACTCTAAGCCTCTTTTTGTACTGTTCATACATGTACACATCCTTGTATTCTCGCATTTGCGCCTATCAGTGATGTAATATTCTTGTAATATTTATCACTTCCTGTGATAACTTTGTAACCGTACTCATGTGTTGGAATGTATAATGCACCACGTGCTTCCGTACTCTGATTCTTGCCTGTACTGATGCTTAGCGTATATACGTGAGGGTATTTCTGACCTGCGTATATATGTCGCAGTGACGTCCCCGTATCTGCGG
Source organism: Agave tequilana (assembly GCA_038442645.1). Taxonomy (NCBI): domain Eukaryota; kingdom Viridiplantae; phylum Streptophyta; class Magnoliopsida; order Asparagales; family Asparagaceae; genus Agave; species Agave tequilana. Next base: position 25,083 of record JAVJIF010011741.1, on the reverse strand, counting down.
GATCGGGGCGTTACACATATTTTAGCATATAACCATTATGCTATATTGTAATATTTTACCAATCAAATTAGATTTGTTCTCCGTGTATTAAAGTTTAAAGAAAAGGGGATTTCGCTACAGCCCCCTGTGTCAAAGCGGATGTAGGAAAAATACTGAGCTTCATAATTTAATTCGTTACAATCATCTTCTTATTTACTAATCACATGCACCCACGTGTTAAGCGTAGTAGAGCTCAACGGCGAAAGACGCAAATTCCCTGCAATAATCACTTCAGAAGACCATAATGCTTTAAAATGCGAATCACAAAAATGCTCTATATATGAGTCTTTATTAAGATTGCGATCATGATCCCAGTCCTCACAAAAATACATTATTTTGAGTTTTATTAGAACTACGATCATTATTGCAGTCCTTACAAAAACTTAATTTCCCAGTCTATATTGGGACATCGACAATTATCGTAGTCCTCGCAAAATACCCTAATTTTCAATTGATTTTTGACCTTTGAACTTGAGCTCAAAGGTTCTTTGGGAACGTCGATCATGGTCTCGCAAATTGTCCTCTGGCGAGGAGGTTCTACTTCCTTCTCCGACATTCTCCCCGTAAGGTTGGGGGTGAAGGACTTTCCATTCATCCTAACCATCTTGAAAGGGGGGCACACGAAGTGCGTGATAGAGAGGATTAAAGGGAGAAATGAATGGGGGAAAAAAATTCAAAATTTCGCTTTTTGGGGAGGACGCACATGTTACATGCATCCCGGTCCATTAATTGTAACGCCTCACCCCACCGAGTATGAAGACGCTACTGCAACATGTATACGCATGGTGGACATACCCTCACATACGTACGCTAAGCATATTAGCACATGCAGTAATCAGAGTACGGAAGTATAGTGGTAATATAAATTTCAACTATAGTATATAAGTATATTGTTAACAGAGCGTGATCCAATATTAAAAGAATATTACACCATCAAGAGGTGCAAAAGAATAAATTATAGGCAGAATACAAGTATGAACAGTACAAAAGATGTTCACGAGGTACAACAAGGAATCTCGAGAGCCGATGTAACCCCCTGCTCCCCGGTGTACGTATCACAGTATCCGTATGCGATACGACGTACAAAATTGATTTGACCTCCGTGGTAGTCCGATTGAGCTGATTTCAGTTTCAAAAATTATTTTCTAATATTTGAGATTTTTCAGGATTTTTCTGGAATTTTCCTGAATTATTTTGGAAAATCTCCGTAGTCGGTGTCGACCGATACCGATAATAGGCTTTACGATTTTTCTTTCACAAATGGAGTAGAATTTTGAGAATCGGCTTTCACCATGTGTCTTAGAATCGGATTATCTACGTTAGGGTATTTTTGGGGATTTTTCTGAATTTATCAAAAATCCGGCCAAACCGGTGTCGCCCGGTATCGGCGACATCTTCCAGGATTTTTAATTTACAAACCGGATAGAATTTCTTCAAACCGTCTTCATCTTACGTCTTAGGATAATATTTTATATTTTCTATAATTTTTGGGTACCGTTCGGGACTAGTCCAATTTTGAGCCGAATTAAATAATATTATTTTAATAATTTAAACTCTTTTCTTTTCTTTTCTTTTTCTTTCCTCTTCTTCATTTCTCCAGAGAGCTCCCTCCACCGCCTTTGACCCATCTCCACCGCCTTCTCTCTCTCACTCCCCTCAGCCAGACCCACCGCCGGCGGCCAGGCCCGCCGCCGGCGGGCTCCTCCACTGCTGGCCTGCGCCGGCGGGCTCCTCCACCGCCGGCCAGCGGCGCTGGCCGGCCCTGGCACCCACAGCAGCAGCAGCACCTCTGCTGCTGCTGTAAGTGATTGTGTGTGTTTTTGGTGGTGTGTGTTTTGTGTGTGTGTTGTGTGTGTGTGTGGTGGTGTGTGTTTGTTGTTGTGTGTGTGTGTTGTGTGTGAGTGTGACTGTGGTGTATGCACCGCTGTTGTGTGTGTGTGTGTGGGTATGGGAGTGTGTTGTTGGGTTCGGGTTCACACCCAAACCCACTATAATCCGATTAGTTGATTGGAAAACCCGTTACCCAATAAGCCCAAACCCGCATCCGCAAGGTACCTTTGCGGAAAACACCTGTTTCATTTTCTTAAGTGCATTTAAATTTACATATTTAACCCACTTTGCTTATTTATAGTGCTCGGGCGATATCGGGAACATCCGGACTCCGATTTGGACGATTCTGAATCCGTTGCGATCGTGGGAAAGAGAGCTACCTTCCCGTGACCAGTTTGTGAGTGTTTTTCTTTTATAATTATATTTTATCATGTTTAGTGACATTGCTTGATATATCGTGATTATGGATAAAAGACGGTAATTATTCATTATTCACTGGTCATGATTGGACGGTCATTGAATTAGGAATAACCTAGAAGATTGTTAGGTATTTTCTGATTTAATATGAGGTAATCATAGTAACAAGACATACAGACATAGACAACTCGGACACAGATATCATGCCTGTACCGCCACTGACCCACGGACTACTAGGTCACCATATTAGTGGATACTATTACATGATGTAGTAGCTCACAGTTAGATAACTATCGTCACATGTATACTGATTTATGGTACTTGATGACACTACACTGTCACTAGACATGACTGCTAGACACCGTTAGTACATGCACTGATATCCTCCTTACACGGATACTGTAGTTCATTGGATATGGTATGATACCCTGATCACTATTATTATCTGTAACGCTCCGTTCCCAAGAATACGGAGACGTTATGGCGACGTACATACGCAAGGCGGAAAACCCCACGTACGTATGCTAAGCCTCAGTACAGTAAAGAATCTCCATATATACCTGAGTTCCAGTATGAAATAAGTACAAGAATACCTGCAGAAGAGGTTAGCGATTATAATAGAAATGAATACCAGAAATGAATAGTAGGGACAAATAAGATAACAGAAATAAAATAAATTACCAAGATACATATGAAGGGTCTCGATGAGGAATCTCCTATGTGACTCCAATGGACTCTCGGTCGCTACAAGAACACAAGTCTCCAATCTGGGCACGCAAACTCAGGGTCGTCAGAAAGCGACCTAGTGAGTGGTAAACTGAAGGAGGCAGTAATATATATAATAGTAATACAAGCACGATACATAGATATACTACACGATGTTGTACTAGTGATACCATATAATAAGTATAAAATAAACAGTAGAAAAATATAGAAACATGTCATCTTTTAATACCATCAATACCTAGCCAGTTATCATCAGGTCATGTCTATAGTCGTCTCCAGTTTATATCATACATAATGTTGTCTAGTGGTTACGTAATGAACATGCTAGAGGTGACGTGATAGAAATGAACATGCGAGTGGCGACGTGATAGACGTGTACAGGCAGATGGCCTATGCAGTGTAATCACTATACGGTGTGGTGTATATACAGCAGTGATGTCTGCTATACCGAAAGCATAATATATGCAATGCAGAACATGCGTCGTATGCCATGCAATGCAGAACATGCGTCGTATGTCATCACAGACAGTATAACATATACCAGGTAAAGTAACAAGTATACAGGTAACATGATATCAGATAAAGTAGCATGAACAATAACAAGATAGCATACAAGTACTAGGCATGTCATGTGATTTATACAATAGTAGCAATCAGTATCACCTGGTATTTCAATCACTCTCTTCCAGTGTCCCATACCACTGGCAGTTCATACTGGAGCCCGCACTCCAGTCGAACCCATCCGGACATGGCCTACGGGTACCATTATCCAAACGAGAGAGTGACCAAATAACAAGTGTTCCCGACGTCACTATTGTGTATACTGTTTTATTATGTTAATTGAAAACTTATGGTCGAGGAGTTCTTATCGGGTAGGTGTATCCCGTGCATACCCGGGATCACGGCCTTTATCAAACCCCTGGCTGCTAAGACCAGAGCCCTCCGTTAAGAGGGGAACAATAATCAAGTAACAATAGCTCATGGAGCAATTGGTAGGTAGCACTACCATCCCCTGCAGTGGGAGAACAATATGGATCCAGTACATCACCCGATAAGATCTAATCAACCGTCAAGTCTCCCCCATACCCAGTTATCATTATGATCTGATATGTCAAGTATCCAATGTAACAAGAACAAATAACAGTACATGATACGGGTAACATGATAACTGGACCAGAGCTCTGTTGATAGCATAGAACAATATAACGGGAATCGGGAACAATATATCGGGAACAATATAACAAGAACAATATAACGGGATCAATAGATGTGGAAGTCCACATATCGCATATCAACAGCTCTCATGTCCAGTAACGGGAATATCCATATCAATAACAGGAAACAATCACATAACATGAATACGGTAACATTGAACAATAGTACATGTACTATGAACAGAGATCCATAGAGAAAGCATACATGCACGTGCAACAGTGATATGCAGAGAATCTATATAATGATGATCACAATATATGTGATGACGGTAGTCTGTGAAGTAGTGCATATGAGTAACTGATATGACGTGTCATAGTATCGGTGCAACGTGTATAAGTAATACCTATGGGCAGTGTCTAATATCATGTACAGTGAACTATCGTATCAGTGTAAGGATGATAACAATAATATGACATGCGGTACTTATCCTTGTACTAGTGGAACATAAATGTGTGACCATAATCCATATAACAGTACATGTAATAATGGTAGTCCGTGTATCATATAATATCATGTCCTGTGAATTATAGTAACAGTGTCTAGTATGCATGTCTAGTGACAGTGTCGTGTCATAGCGTATCTGTGGAACCGTAAACAGGTAACGTTACTGTGATACGATACATGATATGATAGTATCCAAACATATGGTGACATAGTGTGCCGGATGTCAGTGGTCCATGAACATGACCTAATAGGTATCCAGTGTTACACTCTACGTCTATTACGTATCCGACATATTTAAGTACAGTGTTTATTACAATGTTTTAATATGGTGTACCAATTAGGATTTACCGGTAATTAATAAAGCAAGCAAGTTCAATTAATAGACTAAAAAGATAATTTATAAAATAAAAACACTCACAAACTAGTCATGGGAAGGTAGCTCTCTTTCCCACAATCGCAACGGATCCAGAATCGTCCCAATCGGAGTCCGGATGCTCCCGATATCGCCCGAATACTAAATCATAACAAATAGGGTTAAATATGTAAATAAAATAATAAATGCAAATATTGAATTGTATAAGGGGTTTTCTGTAAAATTACCTATAATGGGTTTTCGGATGCGGGTTGAGCTCTTAATGGGTCGGGTCCAGATCCATAACCCAAACCCGTTTAACTTAAGTTATTGGGTCACGGTTTAACGGGTTGGATTGGGGTTTATTGGGTTTATTATTGACCCAATAAGCTTATTGGGTTTGGGTTCTACCCAAACCCAATAAGGGAAACCCCATAGCAGCAGCAGCAGCCTCTAGCTGCTGCTGCCCCAACTCGGGCCGGCCGGCCAGCCCTGCTGGCAGGCGGCGCCGGCCGGCCTGCCGGCGGCGATCCCGGCCGGCGGCGGCGGTCAGCCCAAGAGAGAGAAAGGGAGAGAAAGAGAGGGAAAGTGAATGGAAAAGAAAAGGAAAAAGAAGAAAAGAAAGAAACAGAGGAAGAAGAAGAAGGAGAAAAAGAAAAGAAAAAGGAGAAGGATGGGGGCAGCCGGCGGCGGCGGCCGGCGACGTCGGCCGGCTGGGGTGCGACCGCCAGCGGCGCCTGGCCGCTGGCACGTCAGCCCCCCCTCCTGTTGGGTGGTCTGCACAAGGAGAGAGGGAGAGAGATAGTGAGAGAGAGAGGTAGAGAGAAAGAGGTTAGAGAGAGAGAGAAAGAGAGTGAGGAGAGAGAGGGAATTTGTAGTTAAGAGAGAGAGAGAGATTTAATTGGAGGCAGAGAAGCTGAGGCGGTTGGAGAGGTGCTGGGAAGTTTGGAGAAGAGTGGAGAAGAAGGAAGAGAAAGAAAAAGAAAAGAAAAGGAAAAGTTAAAATAAAATATTATTTAATTACTGGCCCAAAATTTGACCAGCTCTGAACGATGCCCAAAAATTATAGAAAATAGAGAATATTATCCTGAGACGTAATATGAAGACGTTTTGAAGAAATTCAATCTGGTTTGCTAATTAAAAATCCTGGAAGCTGTCGCCGGTACTAGGCGACACCGGTTTGACCCGATTTTTCATAAATTCAGAAAAATCCTCAAAAATACCCTAACGTAAATAATACGATTCTAAGACACATGGTGAAAGCAGATTTTCAAAATACAACTCCGTTTGTGAAATAAAATCGGAAGGCCGGTTATCGGTATCGGTCGACACCGACTACGGAGTTTTTCCAAAATAATCCATAAAATTTCCAGAAAATCCTGAAAAATCTAGAATATTAGAAAATGATTTTAAAAACTGAAATCAGCTCAATCGGACTACCATGGAGATCAAATCAATTTTGTACGTCGTATCGCATACCGATACTGTGATACGTACACCGGGGATCAGGGGGTTACATTTCTCCCCACCTTACAAAAAATTGCGTCCTCGCAATTTCCATTCAGGTATGAGAACAATATTTTCAACCCCAGAGCCGAAAAGTTACGAGTCCACGACACTTCCGCTGCGCACTCTGCTATCTATAAGGAACTCGGTATGAAGAAGTATGGTAGTGAACTAGTCCGAATGGATGGGAAGCAAGATGATGCAAGGAAGGCGAGAAGAAAATCAGATGTTCTGGTTGACAACTAGAAGGAAGGAAGGAATACAAACGAGTCACGGAATGAATTATCAAGGTCATGATATTCTTGTACAAGTTGCTGGAATCCCCAAATTCAGATACAGATCAATTAATCTGAACCTGATTGTACTGTTGGTAAGAGCTCACGGATTGACCCAGGTGGTTACCCACACAAGGTGTGAACCTAAGCTCTAATACCACTATGTAACGCCCCGTTCCCAAGAATACGGAGACGTTATGACGACGTACATACGCAAGGCGGAAAACCCCACGTACGTACGCTAAGCCTCAGTACAGTAAAGAATCTCCATATATACCTGAGTTCCAGCATGAAATAAGTACAAAAATACCTGCAGAAGAGGTTAGCGATTATAATAGAAATGAATACCAGAAATGAATAGTAGGGACAAATAAGATAACAAAAATAAAATAAATCACCAAGATACCTATGAAGGGTCTCGATGAGGAATCTCCTATGTGACTCCAATGGACTCTCGGTCGCTACAAGAACACAAGTCTCCAATCTAGGCACGCAAACCCAGGGTCGTCAGAAAGCGACCTAGTGAGTGGTAAAATGAAGGAGGCAGTAATATATATAATAGTAATACAAGCACGATACATAGATATACTACACGATGTTGTACTAGTGATACCATATAATAAGTATAAAATAAACATTAGAAAAATATAGAAACATGTCATCTTTTAATACCATCAATACCTAGCCCGTTATCATCAGGTCATGTCTATAGTCGTGTCCAGTTTATATCATACATAATGTTGTCTAGTGGTTACGTAATGAACATGCTAGAGGTGACGTGATAGAAATGAACATGCGAGTGGCGACGTGATAGACGTGTACAGGCAGATGGGCCTATGCAGTGTAATCACTATACGGTGTGGTGTATATACAACAGTGATGTCTGCTATACTGAAATCATAATATATGCAATGCAGAACATGCGTCGTATGCCATGCAATGCAGAACATGCGTCGTATGCCATCACAGACAGTATAACATATACCAGGTAAAGTAACAAGTATACAGGTAACATGATATCGGATAAAGTAGCATGAACAATAACAAGATAGCATACAAGTACTAGGCATGTCATGTGATTTATACAATAGTAGCAATCAGTATCACCTGGTATTACAATCACTCTCTTCCGGTGTCCCATACCACTGGCAGTTCATACTGGAGCCCGCACTCCAGTCGAACCCATCCGGACATGGCCTACGGGTACCATTATCCAAACGAGAGAGTGACCAAATAACAAGTGTTCCCGACGTCACTATTGTGTATACTGTTTTATTATGTTAATTGGAAACTTATGGTCGAGGAGTTCTTATCGGGTAGGTGTATCCCGTGCATACCCGGGATCACGGCCTTTATCAAACCCTTGGCTGCTAAGACCAGAGCCCTCCGCTAAGAGGGGAACAATAATCAAGTAACAATAGCTCATGGAGCAATTGGTAGGTAGCACTACCATCCCCTGCAGTGGGAGAACAATATGGATCCAGTACATCACCCGATAAGATCTAATCAACCATCAAGTCTCCCCCATACCCAGTTATCATTATGATCTGATATGTCAAGTATCCAATGTAATAAGAACAAATAACAGTACATGATACGGGTAACATGATAACTGGACCAGAGCTCTGTTGATAGCATAGAACAATATAACGGGAATCGGGAACAATATATCGGGAACAATATAACGAGAACAATATAACGGGATCAATAGATGTGGAAGTCCACATATCGCATATCAACAGCTCTCATGTCCAGTAACGGGAATATCCATATCAATAACAGGAAACAATCACATAACATGAATACGGTAACATGGAACAATAGTACATGTACTATGAACAGAGATCCATAGAGAAAGCATACATGCACGTGCAACAGTGATATGCAGAGAATCTATATAATGATGATCACAATATATGTGATGACGGTAGTCTGTGAAGTAGTGCATATGAGTAACTGATATGACGTGTCATAGTATCGGTGCAACGTGTATAAGTAATACCTATGGGCAGTGTCTAATATCATGTACAGTGAACTATCGTATCAGTGTAAGGATGATAACAATAATATGACATGCGGTACTTATCCTTGTACTAGTGGAACATAAATGTGTGACCATAATCCATATAACAGTACATGTAATAATGGTAGTCCGTGTATCATATAATATCATGTCCTGTGAATTATAGTAACAGTGTCTAGTATGCATGTCTAGTGACAGTGTCTTGTCATAGCGTATCTGTGGAACCGTAAACAGGTAACGTTACTGTGATACGATACATGATATGATAGTATCCAAACACATGGTGACATAGTGTGCCGGATGTCAGTGGTTCATGAACATAACCTAATAGGTATCCAGTGTTACACTCTACGTCTATTACGTATCCGACATATTTAAGTACAGTGTTTATTACAATGTTTTAATATGGTGTACCAATTAGGATTTACCGGTAATTAATAAAGCAAGCAAGTTCAATTAATAGACTAAAAAGATAATTTATAAAATAAAAACACTCACAAACTAGTCATGAGAAGGTATCTCTCTTTCTCACGATCGCAACGGATCCAGAATCGTCCCAATCGGAGTCCGGATGCTCCCGATATCGCCCGAATACTAAATCATAACAAATAGGGTTAAATATGTAAATAAAATAATAAATGCAAATACTGAATTGTACAAGGGGGTTTCTGTAAAATTACCTATAATGGGTTTTCGGATGCGGGTTGAGCTCTTAATGGGTCGGGTCCAGATCCACAACCCAAACCCGTTTAACTTAAGTTATTGGGTCACGGTTTTAACAGGTTGGATTGGGGTTTATTGGGTTTATTATTGACCCAATAAGCTTATTGGGTTTGGGTTCTACCCAAACCCAATAAGGGAAACCTCATAGCAGCAGCAGCAGCCTCTAGCTGATGCTGCCCCAACTCGGGCCGGCCGGCCTGCCGGCGGCGATCCCGGCCGCCGGCGACGGTCAGCCCAAGAGAGAGAAAGGGAGAGAAAGGGAGAGGGAAAGTGAATGGAAAAGAAAAGGAAAAAGAAGAAAAGAAAGAAACAGAGGAAGAAGAAGAAGGAGAAAAAGAAAAGAAAAAGGAGAAGGACGGCGGCGGCCGGCGACGTCGGCCGGCTGGGGTGCGACCGCCGGCGGCGCCTGGCCGCTGGCACGGTCAGCCCCCCCTCCTGTTGGGTGGTCTGCACAAGGAGAGAGGGAGAGAGATAGTGAGAGAGAGAGGTAAAGAGAAAGAGGTTAGAGAGAGATAGAGAGTGAGGAGAGAGAGGGAATTTGTAGTTAAGAGAGAGAGAGATTTAAATGAAGGCAGAGAAGCTGAGGCGGTTGGAGAGGCGGTGGGAAGTTTGGAGAAGAGTGGAGAAGAAGGAAGAGAAAGAAAAAGAAAAGAAAAGGAAAAGTTTAAATAAAATATTATTTAATTACTGGCCCAAAATTTGACCAGCTCTGAACGATGCTCAAAAATTATAAAAAATAGCTAATATTATCCTGAGACGTAATATGAAGACATTTTGAAGAAATTCAATCTGGTTTGCTAATTAAAAATCCTGGAAGCTGTCGCCGGTACCAGGCGACACCGGTTTGACCCGATTTTTCATAAATTCAAAAAAAAATCCTCAAAAATACCCTAACATAAATAATATGATTCTAAGACACATGGTGAAAGTGGATTTTCAAAATACAACTCCATTTGTGAAATAAAAATCGAAAGGCCGGTTATCGGTATCGGTCGACACCGACTACGGAGTTTTTCCAAAATAATCCAGAAAATTTCCAGAAAATCCTGAAAAATCTAGAATATTAGAAAATGATTTTAGAAACTGAAATCAGCTCAATCGGACTACCATGGAGATCAAATCAATTTTGTACGTCGTATCGCATACCGATACTGTGATACGTACACGGGGATCAGGGGGTTACATTATCACTATCACATAGATATATGACACGGATTCTTGCTACACATATATCTTCCACTAGTACACAGATATACCAATGCACGACATGTCGCATTTCATATTATTGTTATTATCGTTACATGGATGATCGATACACTGTTATCTCATGTTCACACATCACTGTTACATATGCTCACAACACGGGTGTACATGCATGTATTGTTATCATATGATTCACCATGCATATTACCTAGATTATTGTTCCATGTTACTATATTCATGTTATATGATTGTTTCCTGTTACTGATATGGGATATTCCCGTTACTGGACATGAGAGCTGTGGATACGCGATATGTGGAATCCCACATGTATTGTTCCGTTTCCCGTTATATTGTTCTACGCTATCAACAGAACTCAGGTCCAGTTATCATATTACCCGTATCATGTACAGTAGTTGTTCTTGTTACATTGTGTACTTGATATAACAGATCATAAAGCTAACTGGGGTATGGGGAGACTTGACGGTTGATTAGATCTTATCGGGTGATGTACTGGATCCATATTGTTTTCCTACTGCAGGAGACGGTAGTGCTACCTACCAATTGCTCCATGAGCTCTTGTTACTTGTTTCATGCTCCCCTCTTAGCGGAGGGCCCTGGTCTTAGCAGCCAGGGGTTTGTTTAAGGCCGTGATCCCGGGTATGCACGGGATACACCTACCCGATAAGAACTCCTCGACCATGCGTTCCAATTAACATAATAAAACAGTATACACAATAGTGACGTCGGGAACACTTGTTATTTGGTCACTCTCTCGTTTGGATAATGGTACCCGTAGGCCATGTCCGGATGGGTTCGAAAGGAGTGCGGGCTCCAGTATGAACTGCCAGTGGTATGGGACACTGGAAGAGTGTGATTGTAATATCAGGTGGTACTGATTGCTACTATTGTATAAATAACATGACTTGCCTGATACATATATTCTATTGTTTAGTTGTACATGTTCCTGTACCCGACCATTTCTCCGTTATCATGTTAACTGTATATGTTGTTACCTTACCTGTTTCATGCTATACATTCTGTGGTGGCATCCTACTCATGTACATGTATATCTGTTACTTTGCCTGGTACATATTACTCTTTCTGTGGTGGCATACTACGCATGTTCTGCATTGCATCTATTTTGCCTTCATATGCCCACCTGCATGTTCATATTACATATGCCCACCTGTATGGTCACTGCTATCACATCACCACTAGACGACAGTATTTATGATATCACCCGGACACGCCTAAAGACATGACCAGATGATAATCGGCTAGGTAGTGATGGTATTAAAAGATAACATGCTTATATCTTTCATGTTTAGATACTTCTGCTGCTACTTATATGCTTATTATATGCTTAGGATAAGGTATCACTATTACAACAGCATGTATTATATATTATTATCATGCTTGTACTACTATTGTACATATTATTGCCTCCTTCATTTTTACCACTCACTAGGTCGCTTTCTGACGACCCTGGGTTTGCATGCCCAGGTTGGAGATCCGAGTTACCGTAGCTTCAGAGAGTGCCTTGGAGTCACATGGGAGATTCCTCATCGGGACTATTCATAGGTATTTTAGTGCTTTATTTCTGTTATCTTATTTGTCCCTCTTTTTCATATCTGTTATGATCGCTAACCTCTTCTGCCGGTATTCTTATACTTATTTCATGCTGGAACTCATGAGTATATGGAAGTTATATCCTGTACTGAGGCTTAACGTACTCGTGAGTGTGTTTTCACCTTGCGTATGTACGTCGCCATAACGTCCCCGTACCTGCGGGATCGGGGCGTTACAGCCGAGAAGGAGGACTGGAAGAAAAGACTACGGATAGTCAAGCACTAATTCATGCTTTTACTGTGCACTTTGATCAGCAACAAGAAGTTCACCACGGTCTAAGCTTCGAAATCTGGACATGCATGTCCAGGGGTTGTCAGAAGCAATCCAATGAGTACGTAAAATGAAACCAAGTAGCGCGCACAGAAAACTCACGTGTATCAGGAGTTACAATGGGCTGTGTACTCGAGTCAAGCAGGCAGGTAGTAAACAATAAATATGAATAGAATCTTGACTAGATCAAGAAGTGAAATTGTAATATATGAAAATTAATGTTCTCAGTATGTTCATATAAGCATGTAATGAATTATCAACTAAATGTGTTATATACAGATGTATGCAAAACTAGTTGTTAAACTCAATTGCCAGATCTATGAGATTAGTACGTCGAGGGAATTATCCAAACAAGAAAAACCTCATCTATATATCTTATACCTCATTTCACTATCAACTGAGTGTATACAACCTGAATTGCTTAAAAATAAGTATATCGTCATTCTTGTATATAGAGTAAGACATGTGTAGTCCAGTATCAGAAATATCAGTTATAATCATTGTAGCACAAAATAGCTCAATCCTACAATAATAACAATCAGTTTTGCCAATTATTTTAATCATTTTCTTATAATGTCTCATCCCACTGGTTGTTCATACTGGAGTCTGCAATCTAGCAGAACACATCCGAACTTTGATACGCGAATATCATTATCTGAACGAGGAAGTATCTCAATAACATCTGCTCCTGAGATTATTATTGTTTGTAATTAAGTTATATTTGGTGCACAGTAATATGTCAGGATTCAATCATAAAGGTACAACACAGTAAACAAGAGTAACATGAATTAATTACAGTAGCACATGAATAGAATCACACAAGTGTCAGGCAGGGTATTATAATAATATTACTGAATATAATAATAGCAATAATAACAATAATCAGTATCGTTTGTTATTATAGTAATTCCTCACTAGTGTCCCATACCACTGACAATTCATATTAGAGCTCATACTTTCAGTAGAACTCATTTGAACTCTAATGTAAGGTACCATTATTCAAACAGGGGAGTGATCGGGTAACATATGCTCCTAACATTATTATTTGGGCATATTAAATGTATCGTGTATCTTGTAATGTGTCGAGTGCTGGGTTAGGAGCTTATATACCCGAACACGATGCTGTGGCCCCTATAGTACCCCCACGGATACTAGAGGTACCCCCCACGTGTGTGATGTGATACTTAGCTCCACACACTATGTGCATACTGATAACAAGAGTACTGAGGATACAGTTTGTAGACCATAGAGATACCCCCACCACGTGTGTAGTGTGCTACTTAGCTCCGTGTGATACTTAACTCCATTCACTATTCATTCATGTTTGAGTAATAAGAGTGTAATAACAGGAGTATTCTTGTTATAGGAATTCAGGGGTGCAGGCGTTCAAGGATATAGTTTTCTGATAATATAAATATATGTATGTGTATATAATATTCACGTGAAGTCCTTGTAAAAGCAGTAATCATGAAATAGTTAGCATAATCAGTCAGGTGTTGCAGTATCAAGCATCAGATGTCAGTATCACATATCCAGAGTCCGATGTTAGTATGAGGTTGAGTCAGAGCATCAGGTGTAATAAACAATTCAATAAATACAGGAGTACATTAGCATCCAGTATTAGGTATAATTGCTATGCAAATCATGAAACATGATTCAGGAATAAATCATATAAAATATTTTAAACTCCTCACAAACATTAAAATAATATAATATAAAATAATAACACAGCCAAGCATACAAAAAGCGGAGCTAAGCAGTGTTGGGGCAAGGTAAGCGAGCAGTGTTCATCGCTAAAGCACTCGGCGAGAATACGACACAGGAACAATTTGAGTGTTTAAACACTATTTGTCATCTGGCAGAGTTCCATTGGGCGAGTCTAGCGATAAAATGCTAAGCTCGCCTACCAGGTGGAGCATAAAACAGTCCAAAAGACTTATATATACCTCAAAAAAGTTAAGCACGGAAGATGAGTAAAGTTCGGAGGCTGAATATAGTCCAGAGGCTGAGTAGGTACTTGCATAAAATGTTGGTACCACACAAACACCCATATATAAATAATAATTCATAGCTCGATCCACCAAGATAGGGTGGGCGAACCACTCCGCCAAGCTACTTGAAACCCAAAGGGTATAAGGCCAGTTTCTATTGGGTAGCACCCAGAGCGGTTTCTCGGACGACGCAATGCCGAAGGATAGTTCGCCTGAGGGTTTTGGCCCACAGTAACTACAACCTGGCAACAACCTGCCAAGTTACCACTATACTCGTAAAGGTATAAGGCCCAATACCTATTGGACAGCCTGTAGAGTGGTCTCTCAGGCAACGCAATCCCAAAGGATAGTTTGCCGAGGGCCTTAGCCAAAATACCTGCAACCTGCACCGCGATTAGTCCCAAAGGTTGTTTTCCATAGATTTTACAAAGGGGAAAACTTACAAAAGAGGGGTTAAGGAGCTAAATTACAAGTAATTCTTTAAATAAAGAAGATTACAGGTAGATCTCCTCTGAGATTTCTGGGGAAGTGTACCGGTAGGGACCTGGTCAGCGCACGATGACTTTATCCCTTTGACAATGCGATCAATCAAACAATCGGACTGTTACCTGATGGGATTTCCTTCTCGCCTGGTTTGGGGAATCGGAGAACAGAAAGTTGGTAGAACCCTCTTGTTACTTCTCAAACTACCTCCACTTGAAAATTTCTTCTCACCTGATTCCGGAGATTCCTTGAAAGGGAGGAAGATTTTAGGGTATTAGCACCCCGATTAGAGAAGTAATTCTCTGAATTCTTGGAAGCAAGAGAATAGGTCTCTGTTTTTAGCCGTCTCTCCTCTTTTTCCTCTATTTTTCAGTCTCTGTGTCTTCGTATAACCCTGGTGGGCTATTTATAGGGAGAGCAGGGTATAATTGTCCCTTGAAAGTCTGAAAATAGATTGAGTCATTCTGTTTAAATCTGGAAAGTAGCCTTGTCGCGAGGCTAGAATCAACTTTTGCGAAGTTAGGAATAGCAGGTAATGTTGATCTCCTGATCCGCTTTGATTCTTTCCAAATAACTGAAAGATCTTCCCTGATATTCTTACTTATTTTAGGAGAGTCAAGAGATTAAAACAACTGCCAAATTTGATCTCAGATTTGATCTCAATTAGATTTGATCTTCAATAGATTTGATCTCATCTGGAGATTCAATTGGTCAAAGATGACCATAAAAGACCCGCAGCGGGGCTACTTCGTCGAGCTCGCAGCGGAACTGGGGAAGCGTTTGGCAAAGTTAGAAATAAAGCTCTTCAACAGAGCTGGATACTTTCGTGGCGAAGCTACCTATTAGCCTTCTGCACGGCTGCTGCGGAGTTAACTGAGCACCTCTTGCAGTGAAGTTCGCGAGCGGACTCTCTGCGATACTAAGCAATTTCAGCTTCTCATGCGAGACTCGTCTTGTGGCCTCATGCGGGGCTAAGTGTTGAGCTAACTTAGTGTCCCCTACGAGCTTTTCTTGGTTTACTGTCTGCTTCGCCGATCAGTAGAGTCCAAGTTGCTGATTCGTCCCTTTTGAGATGGGTGAAGAACTGGTCGTCAGCTTGTCTGTCACTTATCTTTTGTAGATGTCAACGAGTTAGACATTGTTCAGGTCAGTTAGGAATCTTGTCTTTTTTTAGAGTGTCAACAAAGGTATATAAAAATACAGATAAATCATAATAATTAAAATGATCGCCTAGATATACAAATATGAGTCCAGATACATACAAATATACAATAAATGCTAATAACATCGATACAATCATTTATACAACTGTCATTATACAAAATTGCTAAAACCAATTAACAACACTCGTACATAGGAAAGTGTACGCGCATATAGGGAGGTACTCGCTACAGAGGAGAATAATACTCGCCTAATCTCTGAAAATTACGCAACACCACGTGGACGTGCGTACGCTTCTGGAGAGAGAAAGTATGGAGGAGAGAGAGTGATAGAGAGAAAATGAAGAAGAGGGGGTATTTTTAGCGAAAGAGAGGGGAAGGAAGGGAGGTAGTGAGCCCTAGAGAGAGGGAGGTAAGGGAGAGTAGTAGAGAGAGTAAGATGGAGTGAGTTTTAGAGAGAGAAGAGATAGGGTTGCGAGAGTTGTGGGAGGGGAGAGAGTGAGTTGGAGACGAAGAGAGGGAGCAAATGGAGTGGAGGAGAGAAGGTAAAGATAGAAAGAGAGGGTGCGGTGGAGAGTAGAGAGAATAGGGAGAGAGATTAGAGAGTGATAGGGTGGAGATGGTGGTGTTTAGTGAGGGAGGTGGTAGCTCTCTTGGTGGTGGTGAGGGTGGTGGTGTTGAAGTTAGAAATTGAGAGTAGATGTAGAGGGAGAAAGTGATGGAATGGTAGTTTTTAGAGAGAGGTGAAAAGAATGAGGGTGGTGGAGGCATGGTGAGGGAGGACAGCGAGGTGAGGTGGTGGTTATAGTGGTGGCGTGGTGGTGATAGGGTGAATTTAGAGAGAAAAGAGAAGGGCCAGAGAGGGTAGGCTAGGTTAGGTCTTGGTGGAGAGAGAGAAGATAAGAGAGAGGGAGAGGTTTGTGGAGGAAGCCAAGACTCTTGGCTTAGGGGAGAAGAGAGAAAAGTGTAGAAGATGAAGAAAAAGAATGAAAGGAAAAGAAAGGAAAATGGAAAAGAAAGGAAAATAGAAAGGAAAATGGAAACGAAGGAAAAGACAAAGGAAAAAAAAAAGAAAATGGAAATTCGGTCAAGGAGGAAAAAGAAAGAAAAGAAGAAAAAGAAAGAAAAAGGAAAGGAAAAGAAGGAAAAGGAAAGGAGAAAAATTAAAGAAAAGAAAAAAAATTGAAAAAAATATTGGATGGAGTTTAGACCTATGGCTGAGTTGGTGTCCAAATTTCAGATTAAACAGAAATCAAAATGAACATAAAATGATGTGAATACGATTGAAAAATCAGAAAACGCATCAGGGTACGTATTCTGGAATTTGAGTATTACATTAATGAACCTTAAAATCAGTAATAACCCATTAAAATAAAAAAAAATGTGTTAGAATACCCGAATGCATAAGGCACCTGCGTCCCCATGTCGGGCGCATGTGTCATACACGGTCCGGGGGTCAGACGCGTATACAAAAAGTGCCATTGTGATTGTTTTCTTCATATCTTTCACATATGATGTCGGAGTTCAACGATTCAAATTGGTTAGAATTCTTATGAAGAGTAATTTCCAATGGTGTAATACTTGGTCCAAGAAAGTTCAACTCAGAATTATTGAAATGACTGAAATATCGACTGCATAAGAATCATATTGTGACCGTTACCATCTTGAGATAAGTATAATATATGAAAGGTCCTAAAAGTCTCTCAGGCAGAGGTCTATAATCCATTTCAATGATGTAAATGAGCACGATTTATATGAAGAAAACATCCGGACGAGTCTCAATTGGGTGTCCGTTCTGCAAAATCAGGCCACTATATTTGAGACATTTTTGGGGTGTCTATAGTGGAGTCTTGGTATTCATGATGATTCCACAGATGATGTCAATGTTCTGCACACGCTTAGAGGTTATTTGTGGATTGGGTTGACGGGTTAACTGCCAGTTGATACCTGCAAAGCACAGAGAACAATGTCGGGAGACCAGGAATTGGGCCTAGTTGAACCCTCTTCGATGCCTAAGTTAGACTTGCAACTGACTGGAGTAGCATGGTGGTAAATGTTGGGTTTGTAGAGCATACATTACACTAGCATCTAGGAGGATACTTATAGGGTTTGCATCGAAGGTTTTTACCCCTTGGTGAAGTTAACACAGTTGTCATTCCTTTTAGAGTAGACTTCTTCGTCAACAAGGATTGAGCCACAACTATCATTTTTTTTGTGGAGTAGACTTCCTAAGCAACAAGGATTTTCAAGTATTCTTGCCGAGATAGAGCTCTTTAAACTAGGCTTACCGGCGCCAAGCGTGATTGAGGGCCCGACATGGTTGGGCCCAAGGTGTTGGGCCTGAGCTGGTTTTGTAACACCCCGCTCCCGGAATACGTACTTAGTTGCGTATTCGTATTTTTTGATCGTATTTTTTGATTAACTTCCAGTATTTATTTTGTATTATGAATTATTTATATGACCGTTTTACCTTGGATCCAGATTCGTGGACTTGGAGTCAGCCCTAGTCTGAACCGGGGGGCCCGATCTTGGAGTATTGCTCAATTTGGTCATTCTGGTATATTCTGGTATTCAGATTTGATCGATTTTAGTTTCAAACATCGTTTTCCAATATTTTGGATTTTCTATGATTTTCTGAAATTTTTCTGAATTAAATTGAAAATCTTCAAAATCGGGGTCGACCTATACCGCTGCTCGATTCTCAGATTTTTAATTTACAAACGGAGTTGAATTTTAAGAAACAACTTTCCCATAACTTCTTAAAATCACATTTTCTATCTAAGTACTTTTTCTGGGATTTTTCTGAATTTATCAGAATTTCACTGGGTTTGGTGTCGGCCAGTATCACTGGTTGATTCCAGGAATTTTAGTTTACAATTGGAATCAAATTTCTGGATTCTACTTTCATATTACTTCTTAGAATTATATTTTCTCCTTTCTGACATTTTCTGAGATTTTTCCGATTTTATCAAAATCCGGCCGACCCGGTATACACCGGTATTGACGGTTGGCTTCAGGATTTTTATTTTGAAAATAGGATTGAATTTCTAAAAACCGATTTCACTAAAAATCTTTATATAATAATTATTATTTTTGAAAATTTTTGAGAAGCTTTTCAAGCTACTTCATTTTTTAGACTTTTCTGGAGTTTTCGGTGTTTTCCCAGGTACCGAAACCTTATCCAGATATTTTATTTCCTCTTTTTTCTATTTTCTCTCTCCTCGCTAGACGCGAGTTTCACCAACCCACATTTAATGCAGAGATCCTCTCTATACTGCATTTAATGCTCATGCCCTGTAAGATCAATTCTGAGTCTTGTCACCATGGCTTTTTGTCTTTTTCATCAAACGCAACATTCGCGTTTCTCTTGGACGCGGATTTTATTTCCGCGTCTAGCTCTTTGGCCTAGACGCAAGTCTGGGTGAATGAGATGCAAGAAACATGGTGGTTGAGTCTCTTTTGTTTTGAAACAATGGCAACTTGTAATAATCTTAAACTTTCCCTTTATGTTAACACCCCCACTCCTTCTCTCTCTTTCATTTTTTCTCTTCTTTCTTCTCCAACAGCAGCCAACAGTAAGCAACCAGCAGCCCAAGCTAGCCGTGTCCTTCCTTTGGCCGACCACCCTCCATTTACACCACCATCTCCTCCACCAATTCCTCCACCATTCTCCTCTCCATCTCCTTCTCCATTTCCAAGAACAACAACACCTCCACACCACCTTCTTCTTCCTCATTTCCACCAAGAAACACCAAGAAACTCACTTTCACCACCAAACTTCACCACCTTCCCCACCATTACCTACACCACCTTGACCACCACGAACCACGCCATCTTTCTCTCCTCGGAATACTCTTTCTAACTAAGTATAGCTTCGTTCTCCGAAGCCTCGTTTCCAAAACTCTATTTTCTCCATTTTAACTAGAGTTGCACCACCATTGATTTGGGCTTGGGCTTTGACCACCCATTTCCAACCATCTCCGGCCACCTCCGGCAGCCGCCGGCAACATCGCCGACCATTCCCCCTTCATTCTTCTTTCTTTTCTTCCCTTTCCTTCTTTCTTTTCTTCCCTTCTTTCTTTCTTTCTTGCCTTCTCTTTTCTTTCCGTCTTTTTTTTCCTTTCCTTTAATTCCAAACCTGCGTCCCTCTCACCCTTTCCCTGCGTCTCCCCCTCACCCTGGCGTCTCACTCCCTGGCTCTCTCTTTCTCTGTTAATTGCTAGACGCGGAACTCACTCCCGCGTCCAAGCAATTCCTTAACGCGATCCTCGCGTTCTTGTGTTAACACGATGCGGAGCTCATACCCGCGCCTGTGTTTTTCTCGTTCCTAGCTTTAATGCGGGTCTCGAACCCCGCGTTTGGGGCCTCTGCGCAACGCGACTCTTGCGTCTGCGATTCCCGCGTCTGCGATTCCCGCGTCTCCATTCTCTCTCCTCCTTTATATTGAACGCGTTTACGCGTTGATTTCTTAGATTCCGGACATAAGACATTTCACGGTGTTTTCTGAGTTCTAGGCGAGTGTTCTCGCTTTCCCATTGGACTTACCCGCATCGTCGGGTTGACTTGCATAACATTACGTATTTATATCAGTATTCTCGTTTGGTATTATGAAGTACATACTTGTCATGTTAACACTTGACATACACCTGTCTGTATCATTTAGCAACTGACGCGTTACCACCTGACATGACTTACTGCTTAGCGCTTGTTCCTCATTATAATATGATTTATCACCTGCTTCTTGACACGTTGATACTTGACCTATGGCTATCACATTCACGGGAATCCTACCGTGTTATCCTGTGTTACATACAGTGACTTGAATTATGTACTTGTTATTCTGTATTCTATATGCAGTGACCTGAATCTACAATACTTATGTACTCCTAAATTCCTGATCATGTCCTGCTCCTGTTATCCCCGTAAATTGATAATCACATGTTAAATTATAGTAAGACAACTTGTACCCGGTTTGGGGGAAACTGATGGGCCCTGATTAATCATGTTTATGGTGGTCTTATCGAGTCGCACGTGGCCACATACTTGAGGGATCACCTGGCGGCCACCAGGGATTCCATGGGGTGTGCTGGCACCCCTACTCCTGTTTATTCCTGCCGGGTATGCACACGCCCTAGGCTTATTTGTATGGGATCTGCGATACTCTATTCCTGTTCGGGCGTAAATAAGTCCCGGTACCTAGCGGTGCGTTCTGGCTCAGCACCGGATACTCCTGGACCGTTGTCCCGGGCATGTACGGGGCCCATCCGAAACATGATTCATCGAACTTCGTCAGTTTCCAAATAACTTGCTCTATAAGTTGTAAGTGAAAGTATGTGGAATGGGACGCATACTGAAGCCTACAACTTAGACGGCCTCAATTATAATAAGATGTTAATATGCAATTTGTTGTGCCATTTTGTAACTCGGGTTGTATGTGCTTGGATTATAGTGACATGGGATAAAGGTACATAGATGAGGGTTTCCTTGTTTGGATTATTCCCTCGATGTACTAGTCTCATGGAGCCGTGACCTGAGTCGTGCAATCGATTTTGCTCGTAATTAGTTTTATTCGGTTTTTTATCAGTTTTATCGGTTTTATGTTAGTTTAGGAGATATCTGGTGTTGCCTTGTCTACTTTATTCATCGTCTCGTTACCTGCTTTTATCATCTTATATCATATATGATCCCGGCTAGATATCGATTACTGTCTCTTTACTTGCTCCTGCATGCCGCTGCTCACGACACGGTTTTCAATGTATGTTCACGTTTTGGATTTATCAATATATATGTGCTTATCTCAGCACGCCATCTGGCTCTCGCATCACCACTCGCCGAGAAGTTCTGACTCCTCTGGATTCTCATGTCCAGGTCTCGAAGCTTGGACTGAAGGGGATCTTCTTGCTAAGGATTAAGCTCACTTCTGCGGAGTGGACAGACCCGTTGTAGCTCCAGTCCCATCCTTGCTCCTCCTGGTTGGCTCGCGGCATCCCCTGCTATCTCGTGAGCACCCTTTTGTACTGTTCATACATGTACATCTCTTTGTATTCTCGCATTTGTGCCTATCGGTGATGTAATATTCTTGTAATATTTGTCACCTCTGGTGATGACTTTGTAATTGTACTCATATGTTGGAATGTATAATGCACCACGTGCTTCCGTACTCTGATTCTTACCTGTACTGATGCTTAGCGTATATACGTGAGGGTATTTCTGACCTGTGTATATACGTCGCAGTGACGTCTCCGTACCCGCGGGATCGGGGCGTTACAGGTTTGGCCTGAGATAGTTGGGCTTGAGCTAGTTGGGCCTGAGGTAATTGGCCTTGAACTGGTTGGGCCTGAGGTGATTGTGCCCGAGGTGACTGTGCCAAAGGAAGTTGGGTCCGAGGTGGGCTTTTAAGCCCACATAGCTATCATATGGTTAATGGTTCTTAAGTGGGTTAGGGCCCATTTTGGCTAGTCAGTGGCTCACGTGTTGGGCATATCCTACACAAAACTGTCACTGAAACAAGCTATATCACAAAAATAAGATATAAGATACAAATTTAAAGAGAACAATAGAACGTCCAACACGAATATTGCTACAATCACTCAATCGCCAATCCCTTGCATGCTTACTGGTCACTGACATCGGCTACAATCTACCATTGGTAGCATCTACTCTGTGCCTTGGTCACCATTGTTGTCGTGCCTAACCATGCCTCAAAGCCACCATGTCCAGCGGTGCCACACACGCAACACCACATTCTCGAATCTATTCATGTTACCATGTTCCAACGCAACCTCTGTGGCTGGTCACTTACATCTCCTAGAGTGCTTATTGGGCTCTAATTGTCATGAATTCGGATCTAGCCTCTTGGCCCTTTCTGTTGACTCCCGTTGTTTGTTCTTATCCTTAAATAGTTCCTCTCTTCTTTAATCCAATCACTCGTGGTTGGATCTCATCATCAGTCCTCAGATCATGCCTCTCATAGTTTGATTCGAGCACTTTGTTTAGCTTCTGGCACCCATCATCGGGAATCATAATACTCGCCTCAGATCCCACTTCTCATGGCCAAATCCGGTCACTATCTTTTCAAATTAGGTGACCGGTGGCTGAATCTCATCGTCTCAGCCTCGTGGTTGGCTTCTTGTGGCCAGATCCAAATCCACGCATTATCTTTTTGATCGGTCGCCCATGAGCGAATTCAACCTCCTCTATGCTAGATCCATTGCTGAATATCCCAGAGCTTGTCATGGAATGCTAGATTCATCATCGATTTGCGCCCTAATGTAAGATATCGAATATGGAGTAAAATTGTCAAATCTGACCTCTCACGGCTGGATCTAGCCAAGTTCCTCGTGAATCTGGTATAGAATCTTTGAATTCGATCTCTCATGATCATATCTCACTAGGCTACTTGTGAATCCGATGTAGAATCGTCAGATCAGCCACTTACGACTGGATCCCCCCAAGTTCATTGTGAACTTGATCTCGCCAAGTTCCTCGTGAAGGATTCCTCTGGTCTTTCCTTTGGATTTTCGGGAGAAAACAAAGAATAGACGGGGGAAGGAACCCATCGACGGTTCTCCCACCCAAGGCTTGTTTGGTTCTCCTAGGGTTGAGAGAGCTCAACTCGAAAGATGACACACGATGAAGAGATGGTTGTTGTTGGGGACTAAAGGGGCCCTTACAGGAAGAGCACGAGGCTCAGGACAATTTGATACAAGACCTTAATTTGTAAATATTTGGCTCAATTTTCAATTAAATTAATTAATTTTCAATTTTTATTTTCTAGTGTGAGACCCTATTTGCACATTAATATCCTAACAAACTTCCTCCACATGTGTGAATATACCCCAATCAATCTTTTTATCCAGAGGAACTTTGGGCGACAACTATCCACAAATCTTAGGCGTCATTAGGAATTCTTGGGTCCACTGGCGTTTGCTCGGTCGACGTCAAATTATCCATGAATCTCCATTGTGTGTTGGAAACTAGACCTTGATCTACTCAGATATTGGGGTCTCGACCTAGATTCATTGGACCGAGCACCGATTTGGCCACAAAGTTTAGGCTACAAGATTTTAGACTTTTTTTTTTGTTTAGGCTTGTTACTTTTCTATTCACTTTTCAATGTTGAACTATATTAGCGCACGAATATCCCAACATATTGTAATCACCTAGGGGTTGAACAGGTGATGTGCTAATAAAATGCGGAATTTAAAACTTCTATACTAATTAAATCTAACAAACAAATCATGATCAAATAGTGAAGCCAAATTCTCGGTGAAGGGATCTAGAACTTCTCTTTGAGATTCCTCTTGATTAAGAGTTGAGGCGCTTAATTACTCTTTTGGTACAAACAATGTAAGCACAAGAAACTATATTAAGCATGTAAAGATGGATAAATAGTAAGCATGCAAGATATAAACACAAGTGAGTATAGTAGAGAGATGAGCAATCACAAAAACGAGAGAATTATTTCGAGGTTTGAGCCACTTGCTCTACATTCCCACTTACATTGCAATGAAGGATTTTCACTAAAATTGATCCCGCAAAATCACTCAATGCCGCAACACCTACAAGTTCTCTCAAGAATTCTTGGACCCTCAAGTCCCTCATTTGTTCCTGCAAGAACAATATACATACGAACCCGCAAACTCGTTGAAGCCACAACATCCAACTTCTTGAATTACAAAGGTAGAACGCTTGGTGATCAACTTTTTGATCACAAAAAAAATCTCACAAACAAGGATCCTATAGGATAGATGTAGAAATGAAAGTTCAAGTTTGTGTGAGAAAACTAGTTAGATTG